>MU160086.1:51707-77394 GCA_015888305.1 Antheraea pernyi | reverse complement strand
GGTGGGCGCAGCGTGCGTACGGCGGCGGCGACGCGCGGGTGCGGACAAGCGGCTGCTGGGAGCGCTGGCGGCGGGGCGCCGGCTTACAGAAGAGCTGTTGTATGACGCGTCACGCGCATCTTCAGCTGCTTCGTCCTGACGACGCGAGCGCTCCGTCGAGTACATCCACGTGGACCGCGAGACCACAGTGTGACGGAGCGCCTCTCACGGGCCGCGAACGCGCGCCCTTTCACTGGGCTGTGTGACATTTTTTCCATTAGTGCAGTTCTCAGTGCGTGAATCCGTGCGCGGACATGTGTATATTCCGTTATGTGTTATTTTGGTTGTCAAACCATCCCGTCCCTCATTTCCGTTTAGTTATGAACTCGGAAATAAACATTAGAACTGTGGAGTGAACTGGTCCGCGTCCGTTGTTTCATTGCTCCCTCACATTATCATTCCTCGTCCTTCAACTAACGCTGTGCACATCTTTGATTATGTTAAACTTTGATACAATCGATGAATATATAGCAATAATATACGATAATTTAAAATTTCTTCTCTATAATAATAATACCCAAAACAATAGTTTCAATGTTTTTACCTGTCTTTTTTAAATAATTTTAAATGTCTGTACCCGTATATAATGTTACATTTCATATTATGAGAATAAGGATACAACAAAACACCGTTTAACAGCAACAAAAAAGTGAGTATCAGCTCGCGCGTGCCTGTACATTTAGGATTAGGGAATATTGTATACCACTTCAGTATTCCTTATCACAAATAGATACTGTTACAATCTTATAACAAAATATTAAAAAGAAAACTTTAACAAAAATAATCCCAAGAAACAATTTACCTAAAATATTTCCACGTAAATGCCACTTAGAGAGAAGTTTATTGATGCAAAATGATGCGTGCTGCGTGTATGTAAAATAACAAACTATTCAAAGTTAAATATTAAATCAAAATCAAAAAATACTTCATTCAATTGAGAAGGCGCTTATGAACGTCAAAACTACCACCGGTTCGGACAAACAACACAGTCATCGAGAAGAACCGGCAAGAAAGTCGACCTGGTTTATCTTTTTAACATATATAATGGACACATTTTCCCCAATAGTGAACATTGAACTTTCGCCTGGAATTGCTTTGCCGCTACCGCGTCGCCTGCAACAAAAAACGTTTGATTTTATTTCAGTGAGGTAATGTAATGTAATTAAAAAACGCATCCTTGATTGACAGCTGAACCTGACAACGGTTGACACTGTAGGTATGTAACTGTAAAATATAAATATATCATCCCAGAAGAACAAATTTTATATTACTATATTATATATGTCGAATATATAATAATTTTCTGGAAAGGATCAGAGAGACGAATACAATAATTTGATACAATTTCAACAATACCTAGAGAATAACGGTCACTTAACTATTTAGATCTGACAATAAAGAGAGTAGCCGAAGCTATTACTGGTTTCAGCATGAATGGGTCGGCTCGCCCGCGGTACTACCACCCGACCAACAGAAACACCGATGTGAAGTAATAGTGCTTCAATTATTGCGTTTCGTTTGGTCAGTTAAAGCGCCGGAGGCACCCCTCCCATTCCCTTACTCATCCACCGCCATGTCTCGAAAAAAAAGTGTGGTAGGTTCAGGAACATTTAAATAAGTAAATATCATAAATACAGTTGTCAGTTCTCACGCAAACATACGTATACGTCCTTACTTTTACTTTGGTGGTAACTTTTTTTGAAAAACTAATATGTTGACTATAGCTAACTTCAGGGTATCGGTTTTCGTGACGATGTGCGCGCGCGTCTTCAAAATTTACTCTTATGATTGTTCGCGTATAATATGCTCAAAAACGTTCCCTTAAAATAAAACCTCTGTAGCTGTCTACCGCCATGCAGTGGAGGCGATCGCGATTTCTTCACATTCAGAAAACAATTGACGACAAAAAAATGTCTGCAAACTAGCGTCTGTTGTAAGTACTATTTTATAAATTTTGAATTCTTTAAGGGCATTTTTCATTGTCCTTCGTTGTCGGATGTGTTATAAAACAATTTAAAAAGTGGTAATAAAATTGTGTATTGTGTTGGAATTGTGAAAAACTTACGTGAGCATAAAACATTACAAATTTAACATTTAAAATCTGGAAAAAAACGTGTGGTGAATTCTCGAATAATACATACGCGTATTCTGAAAGATTCGCGTAATTCAAGTCGTATTTCCCCAACGGTTTTCGGTTAGTGCCTATCCGCCTACATACATAAAATCCAAGGTATTTAAATCTGAAACTGTTAAAATATGGATAAATTAAACAACTTGATAGCATGCCAAATGGATAGATTGGAAAAAATACAGAAGTCACAAATTAATTTCAGCAAATGTCCGAAAAGTAGGATAAGTATATCATATATTGAGACCCGTTTAGAAAACTTAGAACAAATTTGGAAATTGTTTACCAGTTGCCACGAAGATATCATAGCTTGTGTGGATAGCGACAAGAAACAAGGTATAGCATACTTTTCTAAAGATATTTATTATGAATGTGAGGAGGTTTACATAAACCACAAAAGCGATTTAAAAACAAAACTCCAAGAACTCGCACCTATCCAAACAGCAAAACAAACAACACTTTCTGAGGTAGGTATGTTGTGATACGACTAATTACATATGCCTGTACCCATAAAGTGAAGTTTGTATTATGTCTCGACTTTAATTCAAATTCAATCATAGAACTTGAATGTATTGTTTTTCCTTCACTTAGGTAAAACTCGCAGTTGTTTTTACGACGCTTCAAGCCTGTTGCTTGAGCGAAGTTCTCTGACACAAACGAGCTCTGTGATCCCTGATCAATGAGTGCACGGTAGACTTGTGTTTGTCCGTTGCTTGTAGTAATATCCACCAGTGCTGTAGCCAATAAAACTTGACCAGGGTTGTTTGAAAAATGTGACACATATGGTGATTGGTCTGCTTGTTTTGCTTCCTCTACTAACGTCTGTTTGTATGTATTTGAATCTCTTTTTTCAGGGTGTAATAACGAGTGATGTTTTTTCTGACATACCTTACAGCATGTAGCCCTCTTGCACTGGAAAGCTGAATGGTTTGGGATCAAACAGTTAAAACAAAGATTATTGTTTTGTACAAATGCATATCGAGTTTTATAATCCTTTTTTGCGAACTGTTTACATTGATATATATAATGATCCGCAAAAAAGGATTATAAAACTCGATATGCATTTGTACAAAACAATAATCTTTGTTTTAACTGTTTGATCCCAAACCATTCAGCTTTCCAGTGCAAGAGGACTACATGCTGTAAGGTATGTCAGAAAAAACATCACTCGTTATTACACCCTGAAAAAAGAGATTCAAATACATACAAACAGACGTTAGTAGAGGAAGCAAAACAAGCAGACCAATCACCATATGTGTCACATTTTTCAAACAACCCTGGTCAAGTTTTATTGGCTACAGCACTGGTGGATATTAACACATTAATAACAATATATAGGAAGTATAGATTACGTCGGATTCATATCACGTCGTATAACCAGGACATGGAATGTGCTATTTAAAACTAAAAACAGCCTACAGAGACTATATGATCTAAAAGAAAAAAATAACCCATAACAAATATGATGACATAATATGACGGGCGTAACACCGTGTACTCGTATATCGGTCAAACGGGATATAATTTTAAAACTCGTTATAAAGAACATACATCGGCGTTTAGACGTGAACATGCGTCATACACTTTCAAACAATCACACATATTAAATTCTACACATATGTGTAAAGGGTTTCCGACTAAATATTTTGGAACAAATGGAGATACAAAGACTTATTAATAATATATATACTCGTACACTGTTGAACGGACGTATCAGCGGGTCATACTCCCCACTGTTAAAAGTAGGAACAAAAGTATAAATAAATCGTCACACTCACTTAATCGGCTGAGTGCTTTAAGCGCTCGCCTTAGTAGTCCGGTGAAGCTGTTAAGGCCTTACTAGGCCAATAGCGTAGTCAGTTCGAGAAAGAAAGAAAAGAAAACGTCGCACTCACTCCCTCGCTCGCATCGGAACAGTCAACATCGGCCTGAAGATGGTCCGTGATAGAGCCAAACACGTGTAATCGATTCAGGTCATTACATGTTAATCTGCAACTACTTTTAATTAATTATATTTTACTGTTACATACCAGCAGTGCCAACCGGCAACCAAGGACACGTTTGTTAATTCGTTTTGTTATTTTAGGTATTAATATGTCTTTCTTTATATTACTAGTTTCAGACTTAACTTTTTGAGATACACCTCCCGTAGATAATGTCAAACGTTTTCTATTACAGTAAGACGTGTTAGCGGCCTATCAATGCCAGGCGGAAGTGCAATATAACGTCTACTTTAATATTTAATGATGGATTTTTACAAAGTAACGTCTTCTTCGATCAACTATTCACAGTTGTTCCTTATTAATATTTCAACAGTAAAGATGTTTCTGTGTAAATGTTTACAGAACACCCAAAATAGTGGTAGTTTCTGTGTACGCGGGTGCTGGAGTACAGACCTGAGTGATGTCATAAAAGGTATATTTAGCTTATTTGGAAGGTGATTTATACTAAGCAGTAGTGGTGACTGAGCAATAAATGTTTTTCGCGGCTATCAAGTCAGATTTTAAGAGGCTATAATGAACGCAGAGTGTATATAATAGCAAATAAACACGTTTGTTGTAACTGTTATTTGAGTATCACATCTATATGTAACTATAGTGATAAACAAATAGTGACATCCACTTTTCTTCACGTGTAACAATGTAGTGTACTTTATCGAGGTAATTACTTGAACTATTACTGTTTTGCCGATTTGTTTCAAACGAATTAATATCATTTTTAGAGACGGTTCCTCTGTCACTATCATACAGGTATTGAACAATTGCTTTTCAAAAGGAAATACGCTTCTTTTGGATATTATTTATTTGAATTTTGTACTCCACGTAAGTTCGAAAATATTCCAGTTACTAGTTTACACTTTTACACAAGCGTAATGTAATGGATAAATACGAAAGTATGTTGACAGCAATTTCCTGTCAGTGAGGCAGTCTCCGGTCAGTTCTCTATACCGATGAAAACCTATTCGTTTCAAACCGATGCTTATGTAGCAATTATGTTCACGAGTGTGCCGTCGCGCGTCGGTGCAATTGCTGCGATTATTTGCAATATTGCAAATGCTGATTGCTAATTCGTTGTGACAATATGTGAGGCCCGGCTATCGTTAGACACCCCAAGCTTACTTAAACTTGCTTCTTTTATTACATTACATTGCTTGGGGGATTTAAATTGGAACTATAAATGTTTATCAGACAAACAAAATAATCAAATAAACAAGACTTCGTTCAGGACCGTATAATAGCATACACTATACAGCATTATCATTCATTTATGATTCATTACACAACTAAAACGCAAATATAGGCCCTTGTAAGTTAATCTTGCACGATGAAAATTTTCGTTTAACAGTGAACTCGGCGAACAAATTAAAAAATAATAATCCCGTGATTTTAGTCACAATCAGGTTTACGTTTGCAAGCCAACGAACCAAACAAGCGTGTAACTCTCATGTGACGTCATCAATACTGACCCGTGTCGTTGTGCGTCACACTTGGGTCGGCCGGTCACGTTCAGGCGGCGTCCGGTGCCGTCCGACCGGACGTAAAATGATTCAATAGACCGTGCAGTGTGATGTGCACTCAGCGTGTATATAATAAAGTACAGTATAGAGTGTATTTAATGTATGTCCGTAAGAACCTTGAAAAGAAGGATATTACCGATTTGCCGGACTGCGAATTTAAGCGCCATGTCAAGCGGGTTTTGGTTTCAAAAGGCTATTATAGAGTGGATCAATATGTGAACTATGGTGATGTCTGGAATTGACTCATCTCTGTGCATCCTTTAAAAACGTTTGTGACATGTACCTAATATATTCTAAACTAGCTGTACCTGCAGCTCCGCACACGTTTTTTTAAAATTATATTAAATAAATATAAAATTGTGTAACTATGTACAATTATAAAAATGCTCTTTAAAAGCAATTGTAAGTACGACACGCACGCCACTTATAGTAACATGTAACGTATACATTAGATATATAAATGCTTACAGTGTGCCAAATGAGGTTTGTCCTCAGCAACATTTTTGGCACCTGAACCCACCATATAACTACCTTAGTTACACTGTATAAGGAAATAAAGAAATAATAACTTAAAATATTATTATAAAGATTTACGTTACATTACATTTAATATACATTGCCATTATTATAATTAAGATTTTGTGACTATATAAAAAATAAACGCTTGTATGTTCCGCAAGAAATTGCATTATGGAACTCTTTACGTAATTCGTTTATAATTTAAGATCTTATTAGGAAGACCTCTATATCATTAAAGTTATTAATAATTATAATGTCGAATTGTAAACAATAAGCTGATAGTTATTTCTCTTATTAAAAATAAAAAATGAGTTGAAGTCTTGCCAAATTTCATGCAGACAAAGTCGTAGGTAACAGCTAGTCTAAAATAGAATAATCTCAATTACTTTTTATAAGGTTCGCTATCTACCAGTGAAAGTTCCGTGAAAATTGCTTTTACTGTTTTGGCGATAACACACCGGGCGAAGCCACGGTTAATAGCTAGTCTAAATTTAAATAAACTAAATTCTTGTTTATAAGGTTCGCTATCTGCCAGGGAAAGTCCTGTAAAAATCAGTCTAACTGTTTTGGAGAAAGCACTGTGGGCTAAGCTATGGTTAACAGCTAGTATAAACTAAAATTGCTTAAATTACTTTTTATAAGATCAGTTATCTGCCAGTGAAAGTTTAGTGAAGATAGGTCGAACCGTTTTGGAGATAGTACTGTACGTGAAACCACAGTTAAAAGATAGTCTAAATTAAAATAAACTAAATTACTTCCTATGATGTCCGTTATCTGCTGGTGAAAGTTTCGTGTAAATCGGTCTAACCGTTTTGGAGATAGCATTGCAGGCGACGTCACGGTTAACAGCTAGTATAAACTAAAATTACCTATATTACTTTTTGTAAAGTCAGCTATCTGCCAGTGAAAGTCTCGTGAAGACGGGTCTAACCGTTTTGGAGATAGCACTGCAGACGAAGCCACGGTTAACAGCTAGTATAAACTAAAATTACTTGAATTAGTTTTTATTAGGTCAGCTATCTGTCAATCAATTCCCGTCTAAATCGGTCCAGCCGTTTCGGATATTACACGGAACAAACAGACAGAGAGACAGATCTACAAAATTTAAAAAAAATTGCATTTTTTTATCAGTAACATGTATACTGTGTACGTGTATGTGTAAAATTATTTTGATATTACATACAGACTTTATTTTTATTATATGTATAGATATAGAAGATATATAGATCTATTCTATGTAAGGGGTGTCAAATAACATCTAAGACTTGAGACATCCAAGCCAACCTCACCTGCAAGTGGTGCACCCTGCTGAATAACGAACGAGGCAATGGCTAAAGCGGGGTGGTAGGGTTTTACAGCCTGACTGGGTCGCAACCACCATGTATATGGCGAAAAAGCCCGCCATAGTGATTCGCTTCTGCGGGTCGCGTTTCGGGATCAGCCTGTGCATATCCAGCTTTTCGTAGGTCGGCATGATAGCGGCAACCGGCGATGGATAGTGTGTCACTCAGTGGTCGCCGTTGTTTTTGGATTGTACTATGCTTACCATCAGGCACAGTGCAGTCATTTTGCAGAGATCAATCGACAATCGCTTACACGTGTTTCGCTCCATCACGGAGCATCTTCAGATCGATGTTGACTTTTCCGATGCGAGCGGACCCTTTTCTTTGTGCTATATATGGCACATACATGTGCATATACAGATTAGCTAAAAATTTAAGCTATATTTCATCTCCTTGTACTACTTAAAAAAACAAATAACAAAAGGAATATCGTTGGGTTCCGAACCATCGCCCCCGTCGCTCTGCATAAAGTCCAGCACATTGTAACTGAACTACGGCTATATGACATTTGAACGCGTAATTAATAACCATATGAAAAATGTGTGTAAACGAAACTGTCACTTATATGTTACATTTATTTTATTGTATAAAAAATGTTTCCTTATGTATTTTATGTACTTAAAAGTATTTATCTATAAATTTTGAAATAAACACTTCTAATATACAACTTCTCATTTAAATATTTCATGTTCTTGAGATATTGTAACAAAATTATTTGTATGGTGAACAGCGCGGCGCGGCGCGGCGACTGCCGCAAATTAAGTTATTATTCATTTCAAAAGTATAACTGGGGATGGCGTTGCTAAACAATATCAGTGTTATTACAGAAAAGTTAAATCCGTATTTAATACTTGCTTCCATAAGATTAGTAGGTTGAAGTTCCAGGTATGTTGCTGATGATAAATCCCATCCCATTCGATATACTATTAGTATTCATATATCTAATGTACACGTTACATGTTACAGTAGATGGCGTTCGTATCGTAGTTACAAATGTTTTTGAAAAAGCGTTTCTGTAATGTACACACCCACTCACAATTTTACATTTGTTTAATAAATTGTTAAAAAGCGCGTGCGGAGCCGCGGGTAACAGCTAGTTTATTAATATTCTGGCACGCGACTTCACCTTTATTATAGTTTTGTTGTTTATAGAAATTAAGAGCTTTATCTGTGTTGTCTTTTATTTTGTGATTATTATTTAAAGTCCCCAAACGTTTTGTCGATTTCAACATAGTTGTGTTCAATTGTACCATCACAGCGTAAGCCTTATAGATAACATAACTATATGTAGTTATATATAATACACTGAAGGATACAAGTGTAATAAAAATAGGTTTATCCGTTTCTAAGACCAGAACAAATCATGAAATACATCAATTTTATTTATACTCTACATATACATTAGTAGACAGAGGGAAGATTGTTAAGAACATATGCCTTCTCTGTTTCTCAGTCGAGTTTCTTTATTTCTTGTTTTTTTGGTAGCTATTCACGAGTTTTAGTGAATATCTAATATGCGGAACTATATTTGAGTTGTATTCCTGTAAATTTTTATCAGAATCTGTTCAGTACTTTTTGCGTGAAAGAGTACAAAATTCTAGCCACCCTCTTCAGCACTCTAGTTTATAATATTAATAGGTTAATTATCAGGGAATATTATCGTTAGTCTACAAATATGACGCGTGCAGTTCACTATACGTGCGACAAATGAAACCCCTAGTAGAAAATAAAGAAAATAAATTTTCAAAAAAAAGTATTAACCGACTTCAATATCAATCAAAAACCCATAAGGCACTAAAAAGCGGAAAATAAATAGTTTATCAAAAATAAAACATATGAATATGTGTGCTACCTAGAGATGTACTGGAAGTCGGTAACAATGCCAATTTGTTTTAGTTACATTGTTATTCATTTTAAATAGCAACTTTACTATTCTATCATAGAATGTATTTCCGGTTTTAAGGTTCCGGAACAAAAGGTTCCAAATGTTACTTAAATCTCGAATAATTTTATTACAATTTCACAAGTCCGATTTTAAGTATTGTGACACTAATTTAGGTCTGCTTTAAATCAAGAATCAAATCAAGTTAGAAATGTTATCGCACGACGCCACGTTTTCTTAATAAGATGGTGTCACGCGTCGTGTGGCGTGACACCGGCTTATTTAGTGATTTCTGTCAATGCTTATGTATAGTGTAAATAAACATGTGGAATTCTTAGAAGTTATGAACAGATAAACAGTTTAATCTAATCTAAATTACTCAATAATTTAGAATAATCCACATTAACAATAATTGAATAGAAGTGCATTAACAACACCTTACCTATATTGATTAACATAGAAAATAATAGATGGCGGTGTTAGCAAACACCTATGGTAATTCGAATCTTTGTAAGATTCTATAACAAAAATATGCGTTACTATTTATGTGTTAATTTCGACCGCTGAATTCTCCGACTGCTGGATGCTTCCACTATGACATATTTGTTAAAAAGATAAATCAGATCGAGTTTCTGAGTGCCGGTTCTTCTCGATGACTGTGTTGTTTTCCGAACCGGTGGTAGTTTGGACGTTCATAAGTGCCTTCTTAGGGTCTAAATTGAACAAAGTGTTTTTGATTGATTGATTGATACGTGTTAATAGGACGGGAAACCGATAAATCATCGTATTCTATACAATTTTAAGGAATTTATATTTCATTGACATTGCATTGCATTATACTATTTCATTTCATATTGCAAATCTACAGAAGAAATTATTGCTTTAATTTTTTTCTCGTAAAGCTTATAAACCTATAGCTAGTTTAGATGTTCAAACTGCAGCTGGTTTATTCATCGTCGTTATCTGGTGTGTCGGGCGTGTTGCCGGTGATAAATGAACGGTTTGTAAATGAAGCTCTCACATTAATCAATGTAAATTATTTGAAAAAAACCGTATCGTGTATGAGCTATGATGGGAGCCGGACACAACGATTCGCAGGCGGGTACGTTTTTCTAATGATTAGGACATGCGGGATACGGGGGCGGTGCAGCTCGATGGTTGAAAGGGTTTGGGTTCATGTCTGATAAAAATGTCACATTTTTCAAAGCTTACAAACAAAGCTTTGAATTTTGTAAAAGGTTTATGACAAACGAACGTAATGTTTGTGCGATTGTAAATGTATCAGATGGCATCACAACCTTGTATTAGTACTATAAAATTAAATAATAATGCTGTTTAGCCACACAGCCATAAAGCTTACGAAACCATGGAATCCCTATAGTGTACATAAACAACATTAAAAACATCTACTACAACAGTAAGGCAAGAGTACAACTGGAAACCTTGGGTGAGACTTTCCAAGTCAAAAGAGGCGTCAGACAGGGCGACCCGATGTCCCCGAAGCTGTTCACGGCGGTGCTGGAAAACATATTTCGAAAGCTAATCTGGGACCAACATGGATTAAATATAGATGGTCAAAAATTAAACCATCATAGATTCGCCGACGATATTGTTTTGTTTGAAGAACAACCAAGGATCCTAGAAAAAATGGTACAAGATCTAAATAAAGAAAGCGAAAAAGTGTGTTTAGCTATGAATATAAACAAAACGAAGCTATTAACAAATGCAAACAAATATGAAATAAAAATCAACAACCAACCTATTGAATATGTAGACGAATATATCTATTTAGGGCAAATCATCTCACATACAGACAACTACAAAAGAAATCAAAAGACGAATAGCTAACAGATGGAAAAGATATTGTTCACTGAAAGAGATCATGAAATCCACATATCTTAGTACTGGTATAAAAAAGATGGTCTTCAATACCTGCGTTCTCCCATGTGTTACATATGGGAGTGAAACCTGGGCCCTCACGAAACATCACAGAAATATGCTGGAACATTGTCAAAGAGCTATGGAACGAAGTATGATAGGTATAAAGAAACAAGATAAGATACGAAACACCGTCATAAGAAGTATGACGAAAGTCACAGACGTGCTTAATAGAATAGATAGTTTTAAGTGGAGATGGACTGGCCACATGCTACGCGGTACACAAGAGAAGAGGAGCAACATCATAACCGACTGGTATCCTAGAGATGGAAAAAGGAACAGAGGAAGACAAAGCAAGAGATGGGAAGATGAACTAAAACTGACGGCAGGCCCAAAATGGAAAAGGGTTGCTAGAGACAGAGTACAATGGAAATTGATAGAGGAGGCCTTTGCCAAGAGGCTCACTGAACTCAGAGATTAAAGAGGTATAGGTAGGCTATATATCATCACGCTAATATACATAGGAGCGGAGCAGCTATGAAGAATGTTGCAAAATCGGGGTATTTTTTCCTTTTCAGAGCTTCCGCTGCGTCTTAGCGCAAAATAACCATTCCACGCTTACGTATTACCGCCCAACGATGTGGGCACGGGTCGCCTAGTTTATAACTAAAGAGACGACCACAATTCAAAGAAAGAAGAAAGCAGTTCAGGATAAGAGGCTTATTATTATTATTATAATAATGCTGTATCATGATAAGTCACTACACCTAAATATCACAAGGAGAACATCCACCGAACTAAATTACGGTGTTGCGTGACGTCACACGGTCGCTCTCAACAACATCTTTTAGATTATATATCAGAAATTGATTTATATAAAAAATAACACAATTACATACCTCTACACGAAAACTCACATCAACATTTTAATAACTCAAGTAAGACAATCAACCATAAAAACACACAGAGATAGAAATAACAGTGTAAATTGGAAAGAACTGACGCAATACAACAACAGTCACGCAATACAACCTTCCAGAGAAACGACCGAGCAAGAATGTCTCCAATGGCTCGACCGACTCCCTTTTTATAGCATTTCAATAATGCACGATCAGCCGAGATCAGCCTATAAGTTCGACCAATGGCGTCGAGATCGGCCTATAAGTTCGACCAATGGCGTGTTAGGTCAATAGTACGGATAATTCTGATAGTCGTCTGCTAACAATATTATTAACTTGACACTGCATAGATAATTAATAAATGTAAGTAAACTTTTACATGTATTATTACGACGAAAGTACCGTCATCAGATTTAACACAGAGTATTGTCAGCGTACAATCTGCTTATGAGAGCGTTCTTATTCTGGTATTCACGAACAAATTGATTCAACTGAGCGTCCCAACAATCATCAGTTACATAAAAAGCCTCCTAATGGAATGAGACATATTAAGTTCTATGGAAGTATACTATGCCTGCGGTCAATATGGAGAGGTCTTCCCCGAGGGTCTGTTCTAAGCCCTTTATTATACAATATTATACAGGGGACCTCAAACATACTGTTGAAACCTTTTATTAGATCCTGCAATATACTGACGATATAGGTTTGTACGCAGGTTGTAGTTCTATTATTAAGGCAATGAAACATTTAAAAACTACGTTATTTTATTTGGGATATTGTTTCTCTGATCACGATCTTGGTTTTATCAGTGCCCAAATATTAAACAATATTAAAGTGGTGAAACCATTCTCTTAAAAAATCATGGTAGAAAAATGTCAACATTCTCATGAGATATCTCCTATTATATATTTTATCTTTTTTTATAATCTTTGGGGTGAATTAAGGCATGAAACTTGTCTTCCTGGAGAAATCGTATTATTATTTATGTATTGGTATAAGAACCAAAAGAACTTTGTAAGGTGGGCAGGCTCTCTTTCGGCGGAGTACGGACTGTATTGCGGGGTGAGGCAGGGGGGACTTACCTCTCCTACGCTCTTCAATCTGTACGCAACACCGGCATTGGGTGTCATATAGACGGACTGTGTATGAATAACATCAGTTACGCATGTGATATGGTGCTGCCGAGTCCTTCCATCGGCGCTTTACGAAGGCTCCTGAAAATTTGTGAGTCCTACGCGGTGGCTCATAGACTTAAATATAACGTGGGAAAGATTTTCAGGCCGGATAATAAACGATATACTCTCGTTCCGAATTTCACTTTATGTGGTACAGCTCTAAACAAAGTCGAGCAATTTAAGTATTTGGGCCACTGGGTCACCGAGGACCTTGAGGATAATGTGGACGTGGATAGGGAGCGCAGGGCGCTGTCTGTCCGATGCAATATGTTGGCCCGTAGGTTTTCACGGTGTACAGAGACTGTTAAGTTTACGCTTTTTAAAGCGTACTGTCAGTCCTTTTATTCTTGCATCCTGTGGGTTGATTATACGCAGCGGGCATACAGTGATTTGTGCGTTCAATATAATAACGCTTTCCGGGTGCTGACGGGGCTGCCGCGCCAGTGCAGCGCCTCCGCGATGTTCGCGGATGCTGATATTGACGATTTTGCGGCGGTCATGCGCAAACGGTGCGCTTCTATTATGCGTCGCACGCGCGACAGCTCCAACGGCATACGACGTGCGTTGATGGACCGGTGGGACTCTTCGATGCTGGCTCGCTGGAAACGGTTACATGCAGTCGTACAGTGATTTTTCACCATCCTCCGGTGATGGTCCGCCGGAACTGCCATTTAATGTTATATCCTGTGTTCTGTGTTCTGTGTTTTTGTTTATAATTTATTTTTATTTTTCTGTTTTATTATTATTACTAACACTAATTTTTTAAACTTGTAACTATGCCCACAAATATGCATGTAACGATGAGTCTGAAATAAAGGATATTATTATTATTATTATGATAACTTTCCTCCTTCTATTCCCTGTACTACTGACCTTACGAGTCTCTTAGCTTTAGCATATTAAATACTTTTTTTTTTCGAACTGACTACGCTATTGACCAAGCAAGGTCTTAACAGCTTCACCGGACTACTAAGGCGAGCGCTTAAGGCACTCAGCCGATTTTATTTTGACAACTAGCTCAAGGGTGCGCGGCACACCTCGGCTTTGGCTGTTGCCTGATACATGCAATTCGCGACCTATCTGAGCTAACCTAAGCTAAGCTAACTATTCATACATATATGAGTTGTTGAAACATATATGTGTACCAAGCATACATACCTCAACAACCCTTATATATATTTCGTATCGGATAATATTCTAAACTATTTCAGTTTGATAAGGGGAAAAAATAAAACCCTTCCACCTGCATGTGTAAGCGTGTATGCGTGCACGTGTGTGGAGGTGATATGTGTAATGTTGTCGCAGTGATGTAAGATTTTGTGTCACTGTATCGCGCGAGCAGCGTACTCAAGGGCTCCACGCCGAGGGAACGGACCTAGGCTTGAGCTGCTGCCGAGGGGGGCCTAGTCTGGTGTGCGGGAGCGAAATTTACCCCCAGACCACGGCGGCGTGATCTGTGGTTACGCGGGCGTGGGCGTGAGCACGCTCTGTTTGGAGAGACAGGCTGGTACTGATCGTTCACTGCCGTTATTTCATCGGGAGGGTCGGTAAAAATATGTCGCGGACGTCTTTTACAACGCGCAGCGTTTGGTACGGGTTCGTATTTTGCGGCGGATACCACTAACGGACTGGGATGATTCGCGGCTTTTTCAAAATAGCTAATCGTGAGTGATTTTACGTACGCCCAGATAGAAGGCATCTCTAGGTCCCTATGTAGATCAACTCTCCGGATGTACCACGGGGCACCGGTCACTTTACGTAAAACACGGTTTTGAAGAACCTGCAACTTATGAAAATTATCTTTCGAGATATACGCAAAAACGGGACTGCTATATGTCATCACGGGACGTATACACGTCTTATACAAAGTGAGCTTGTGTCTGAAGGACATCTTACTCCTATGACAAAGCAACGGATGGAGGCGACCCAAGACCATAGCGGCTTTGTTTCGCACTCTATCTATATGTGACTCGAAATTTAAATGTTTATCTAATGTAACACCGAGATATTTGACCTCGTCGGCCCAAGGTATATCGGTTCCGTATAGCCTGATGGGCTCGAGGTTATTATTACGTCGTAAAGGATCGAAGAGTATCGCGGTACTCTTATCAGGATTAACTATATTAAATACTAATAAACTACTTAATAAATGTAGGTTGTCCAGCGTAGCAGATCGTAGTATGCGACTACGTATGTGTAAGCGGTAACTGGCGATGTTGTAGAGGTTACCACGGCGTAGCGCTACGAGCGCGCCGAATGAAATTCAAATGTTTATGTTGATAGATATTTTAAATTGTAGAACATCTCATCTGTGACGTGTGATCATTCAGTTAATATTTACAGTGAATTGTAAATATGAAAAAATATGGTTTATATTATTATAGCGTCGAAGGACGTACGTTCGAATCCTTGCAACTAACTCGGAGCTACTGGTGAAGGAAAAACAGATGAAATCATAGCATGGTGGTAGAGTTATTTTCCAAGTCCTCCTAGCTCAATTTATAAATCTTTCGCCAAGCACTGGTTGGTGTGTTCCAGAAGTTGCAGTTCACAGTCAGTCCCCTCTAGGTTTGGTGAGTTTACCACCTTAGACCACATCGTCATTTGACAACAGATAACATCGTGGACAAACGCTAAAACCTAGAAAGTATATAAAAAACGTTCATCCTACAACGAATATGCTCTTTATATAAGCGCGTGCGTGACTGTGGTGAGTGAATGTGTGCTATTGACGACAAACACTATTGATTTTAGCTTAGTTTTATAACAAAGTGTGTGGTGGCGCTCTTTATCGTCGCGTGATGCGATGATGAATATATGCATGTGCCTTGGAAAGAGTAATGAGCGGGATGGAAAGTTTGGCGTACCGATCACTATATGACAGTAAATTTAAAATATATAAAGCGGTGTAATTAGTGTGTATATATGAATGATTGTATTTATTCAGTGTCTGCGTTTGGATCTAATCCCGAATACAAAATACACTTCTTGTACTACTGAGGAGTAATCGCGCGACGTCGTGGTTTCAGTGATTTTAATTTGAGTCTTGTTCTATCTCTATTAATACGTATAGCAAAACAGTAATCGCAATTTCGTTTATTTATGTTTAGGTATAGTCTAACCTTAACGTTATAATTGAAATTAACTATTATTTCGCTGCAAGGCTTGGATGTTATTTTAGTGTTCGCATCATATAAACAACCCTACTCTTGTATAAATATCATATTTTTCAATGTGAGAATCAGAGATCTGAAATTCCAATTACAAAAGAATAATGATGCGAAACCGAGCATGGCAGTCCGGCCCGCCTCGCACTACCACCTCGTCGGGCTTAACAATTTTAGCCGGCCGCGATGTTATTATGGTACGGAGTTAGGGATGAGGGGTGAGAGGTGTGGCTCGAGAGACGGTCACCTGTACTTAATGCTTGTAATTAATTACTGTATACGAACAGTGTGCTCCGGCCGCGGGTAACCGCAGCGTCGCCGCGTCACGTCTCTCCGAAGTCACTTGTTGACAGCTTTCTATATTAATACATACTAGCTGTGATCTTGGCTCTGCGTGCATTTTTTATTATTTGCCAACTTATATATAATATATATTTAATAAGTCATTAAATACAATTTGTTATACCCAAAAATGGATATAGTGTTAATATTTCGTGGTTCAGCTGGTATAGTGGTCCCGGCTCGCGAGCAGACACGAAGGCGCCGCCGCCCGATAAAAGCAGTTCCAGTCTTTTTGCACCAAAGGAATACTGATATTAATAAGATAATATTGATTTCCGTAAAGCTAAGTGAGTGTGTCTGCCCTCATACACAAGTGACTTGGAAACTCATTATCAATGTCGATGAGATTTCAATCCTTAAGATAATGAACAAACAAGTGATGTGAGCGCGTGGCCTCTTGTTTAATTGAGTTTCCGTTGGCGGAGGTGGATGTGCGCGGAACAGGTACCGAGTGGAAAACTTTTCCGCATCCAATTATCCAACTATCACATGTAAATCAGATTTGTTACGCGAAACAGCCTCTTATACAACCCCCATCCCATTCCCCTCGACTCAGTTCCGCGGTTAAAGCATGTAGGGTTGTCGCATGCGACCCTGAGTATTCATGACCTGTGGGAATGCTTTAATCTTTTTTTATTCTGCACTGAGCAGCAACACGCATCAAGAATACGGCTTAATAATAAACTTTCCAAAAGATGTGCACGGTGCGGCGCTTAGCTTACATCTCATACACCTCCTGTATATATAGTATAACGCTGAGAGCACGTTGTGAGTCCCATTATTTGGACTGTACACGTATAAATATCTATCTATCTATACTATAATAAAATTGTAACAAGGCCAAATCTGTACATTAAATATTTTTTGAAAATTATAATCGGGTTAGACTTTGTTATCGATACAGATGATGAAAATAGCCCTTTTAAAATTTTTGTCTTTCTGTCCCTGTGAACACGCATCACTCTGAAAGTACTGAACCGATTATGACGAAACTTGGCACAGTGATAACTAATATTACAAAGTTACATCTAGGATACTTTTTGTCTCATAAAACGCAGGGATTTCTCCAGGATAACGAAAGATAAACATTTGTAGTGAATGTAACTAGACTTTTTTGCGACACCTTAGTATAAGATCCAGCAACGTTGGAAGAACGAGAATTTTAGAAAAGCTAGTTCCTTAATATGAAGACATATTATGCACTTCCAAATTTCGTGGTTCAGCTGGTATAGTGGTCCCGGCTCGCGAGCAGACACGAAGGCGCCGCCGCCCGATAAAAGCAGTTCCAGTCTTTTTGCACCAAAGGAATACTGATATTAATAAGATAATATTGATTTCCGTAAAGCTAAGTGAGTGTGTCTGCCCTCATACACAAGTGACTTGGAAACTCATTATCAATGTCGATGAGATTTCAATCCTTAAGATAATGAACAAACAAGTGATGTGAGCGCGTGGCCTCTTGTTTAATTGAGTTTCCGTTGGCGGAGGTGGATGTGCGCGGAACAGGTACCGAGTGGAAAACTTTTCCGCATCCAATTATCCAACTATCACATGTAAATCAGATTTGTTACGCGAAACAGCCTCTTATACAACCCCCATCCCATTCCCCTCGACTCAGTTCCGCGGTTAAAGCATGTAGGGTTGTCGCATGCGACCCTGAGTATTCATGACCTGTGGGAATGCTTTAATCTTTTTTTATTCTGCACTGAGCAGCAACACGCATCAAGAATACGGCTTAATAATAAACTTTCCAAAAGATGTGCACGGTGCGGCGCTTAGCTTACATCTCATACACCTCCTGTATATATAGTATAACGCTGAGAGCACGTTGTGAGTCCCATTATTTGGACTGTACACGTATAAATATCTATCTATCTATACTATAATAAAATTGTAACAAGGCCAAATCTGTACATTAAATATTTTTTGAAAATTATAATCGGGTTAGACTTTGTTATCGATACAGATGATGAAAATAGCCCTTTTAAAATTTTTGTCTTTCTGTCCCTGTGAACACGCATCACTCTGAAAGTACTGAACCGATTATGACGAAACTTGGCACAGTGATAACTAATATTACAAAGTTACATCTAGGATACTTTTTGTCTCATAAAACGCAGGGATTTCTCCAGGATAACGAAAGATAAACATTTGTAGTGAATGTAACTAGACTTTTTTGCGACACCTTAGTATAAGATCCAGCAACGTTGGAAGAACGAGAATTTTAGAAAAGCTAGTTCCTTAATATGAAGACATATTATGCACTTCCAAACAGGATTCAGGATACCTGGTAACCGATTAACGTTGTGTTTTTTAATGCTCATCACACCTTTATAGGTCAAAATGTTGATTTATAAATAATTTTAGGGACTTCTTTTTCAGTAACTTTTAGTCGCTATTAAAAACACGAATTTATCACTGCCAGACAATATTGTTATTGACAATAATGTGCCCGATGATATTCTTTATAAATAAAATAATTCATTTCAAACCATTTTATTTTTTCCATTGCAAATAACATATTTCATTTTATTACAATTTAAGTCTATCAACTTGATATTTTATAATGAAAACTATACTGACTGTATAGTAAACGTCTACAAAAATGGAAAAGGAACTCCGTTCCAACTGAAGGTCCATAGACCTCTCAAGCTTTTTTTACATTACCACCAATATACGTAGGTTAGTGTTTATTTTGATTGAACCCGGAAGATGATGTTACGAACGGCTTATTTTAAAAGATTTCTCACATACCATCTGGGTATATGTTTAAGGAAGTCCCTTGATAGTTTGGATTTACAATGGGAAACGGAAGGTGTGGCTGCAATCGGGTTTTAGGTTTATTAAATTATTTTCGCGTTTAAAAATACAATTGAAACCGGTGACAATTGATTTGATGCAGACGAAGTTGCACGGGTCAGCTAGTTTGAAATAAAATCATATGCGGATTATAGTGAACTATCCTGCGAGGAGGCCGTGTGCGTGCACCTCTGACATGACTTTTCATTTAGAGTAAGCGAGTCGAACAGAGCGCTGTAAGGCGCGGGAGCCCTGGCATTACTGGTAGGTCCTGGGGGCGAAGCTCCGCGCGTTATAATTTAATTTGCAAGTTTAATTAATTTCAACCTTTTGAGAGAGTCGCGTCGCTGCCTTTCATTATTCATGTACACAATACTAGCACACGCATGCGGATCGACTCCAAGCGGTTAATGGAATACTTCATTAATATTTGCAGTTGCTTATAAGATTTTGTATACATTTTTTTATTATATATTATTTATGTGGATATTATGAGAATCGAATGTTAATAACAAATCTGTTCAATAACCGATAACAATATAATATTCATTAAAAAAAAGCCGGTTTTCGTGCATCACCGAGTATCTGTTATTGTCTGTTCTTCTAAACTATGCAATGGATTTCGATACGATTTTCACGTCAATTGGAGAATTTCTTTCAGTTTATCGGATCTCGTTATATAGTACATGTATGTTACAGTGCGAGTTAGTACTCGAATAGTTTCAAGCACATACTTGAACAGTAAAATGAATGCAAAATAATAACGTACTACTGAATTCGAAAGTAACAAATTTCTCTATATCTAATGTGAATAGATTGGTAGACAACCAATTCATGAGTCTACGCAAAGCTGTTTCAGCATAGGTTCAGATTTCCGTCAAAATTTTAATGTGAATAATCATAGTATCACCAGCATATTATGTAATAATTTTGCTAAGCGACAAATCTAATTTCTACAGATAATTTACATAAACAAGAATGAAAGTCGAAACCAGGGCACTAACCTTGAGGGACGCTGTAGGTGAGAGGTACTTCGTTGCTGACATTATCATTTTTAACACATTGACATTATACATGAAGACAATCCGAAAACATATTTGCGTTTTCCAATATCTTACATACTACAGAGAGAACAGCTGTTGGTAAGTAATTGTTCATACTTTTTCGGTTTTCACTTTCATGTAATTGATGAACAAGAGCTAAGTTAATCACATGCAAAAGCGCAGGTATCAATACACTCCTAGCAGATTTAAGAAGAACCAAAGATCGATGAACCGGCGGCACAATTACTTTTTATATTCCTAACGTTATTCTCTATGTCAATAGAATTCATGTCGTATAATCCTATAGTGATAGATAATGTAGGTGAATGACGCAAATGACTTCACAATACCGACAAAAAAAGTATTGATAATATTATTAGAAGAATAACGGTTTTGAGAGGACGAATATGACTCATTAGTAGAAACAGATTATTTGCTAATATTGGGAAACCCTTAACAATTTCCAGGCCAGAAGGTTGCCAACTTTTTGGAGCTCATGTCGTTGATATGTAGTCATAACTGATAATTACAATTAAGTTTACGGTTAAGTAAGTTATAGCAAAATTGTTATGTCGTATATGGTTATTTTAGAGATCAGGTTTTTTGATATATGTTTTTTTAATTTTCCCCATATTCGCAAGAAGGTGACCGATAAATAACAGTATGATTGTATCCCCTGAGAACTTAAAAAAAAAACAACAATTCCTATCACCGAATTTTGTTCGTCCACTCTGTACGCATGACGATTTTTCAAGTATGTAACAATTCCGTCATTTTAATTATTATAACTGAAAGAAAGAAAGAAGAAAGAAATACATTATTGTTGGAACAACCATACAATTAAATTAAATTACACAAATAATTATGACAGAAAAAAAGAAACATTTTAAAAATGAAAAAATAGGTGTCCAACAATTGGCGAACCCATTCAGCGAAAAATCTGCAATACTGTAAGTAGTACTGCAGCGCTGATTTTCGATGGGAGCCTATATATGATGATAAACGGACGTTCCTATCCAGAATATTCAGAAAGTAAAGGAATATGTGGAGTTTTGGTTCAACCAAAATTTAGCTAAAATTTTACTTTACGATAACTTGCCTTAGGATAACGTAAGGTTTTAAAGTATCTAATAGAGAGCGGCTTACTCTCGGGGAGATTAAGCTAAGTACAACATTTTCGCAGTGACCGGGAACTTGTTATTTTGAACATTTGTTATAGAAATGCGAATAAACAGAAACTACGAACGTTGTCGATGTAAATATTATTGACTGACGCAGCGTCGTATTATATAATGTTTGTATTTTTCTTACAGAATTTGTTAACAAAATTGAAGATCAACATGTCTCCGCGAACTCTATTACAATTATTACACAAGGCTGCATTTACAGCTCGATCCTCAACTTAGAATGACGTTGATTTTATCGGTCATAGTTACACATTTAAGCTGAATCAATATACAGACAAGAGAATAAAACGTGTATATATATAAAGGAAGGAAGTAAGCCGAGTTGATTTCGTTATAGGGAACCCGGATAACAATCTCATTTGGAGAGGGCTGCGGCTGCGACCGACGTTACTGACGCAACGCGACGCTGTGTAGCGCGGAATGTTACGCTCGGTTTGGCTTTGCACTGAGCTTATATTGAAAATACGAATAAAAATGCAATTTCTCGATATACACATTTTAAAAACAACTCATACACATAGCATATCATATTATATCACCGATCGATCGACCGTTTCAAGCGGTGAAATTATATCTCAGCGATAATTGAAGTGAATTATTATAGCAGACTAGCGGGCCCCGCGGACGTTGTCCCGCCCTAATAATAATAAAAACCTTGACAAACTATATACTTAAACCCATTCATGTGGAACATCAATCACTTTATCTACTGTTGAAAATAAGATAAACATCCCTTCAGTAGTTTTTGAGTTTATCGCGAACAGACACAGACAGACGTGGCGATGAACTTTGTTTTATAATATGTAATGATTATCAAAAGTATTCTATGGCTTATTTCACAAAAACCTCCCCATACAATTTCATTAGAATTATCCGGCAGCCGCACGAAGGAGCCAGTTCTTCTAGGTCAAGCGTGTCCACAATCTTAGACAACATGGTTATTTATTTTTATTATTATTATTCGTGATCGATCAGGTGAGATTGTGGTCAGAAGCTAAAACCTATAACGTAAAATGAAGAATTGGTAAAAAAATTAAATAGTAATTCTTTTAAATTTATAATAATGTAAGATATGCTTTAGTTAGAGTGGTTGTTAAGTGATCGTAATATATGGAAAGAGTCGTGGCGTAGTTAGCCAGTTCGCAACCCGCAGCAGCGTGGCTCTGCATCACCGATGTAAAGTGGCGTTCCCATTTTTTGTCAAAAACAAATCGGCATCACGCTTGTGTCACTAGCAGTACAGCAGAAGTCCAAATATTATTATTCACAATAGACTTAACATATTGCACTGGTATTTGTTTAACAAAAGAGTAATTATGATATTCAGTAGAAAAAAGGTAATCAAATAATGAATATCGAAAATGTTGTCTACTCTAACTATTCACTTATCCTTAGGCTGAAAAATATCCTTATTTAAAAAAGTAATACGGGGCCGAAGTAGTCTTCAGCACGATATAAAGTTATTAAAATGGTTATAAAATACGATGATAATTGAATTTTATAAAAACCTATTTATTACATATCAATGTGATAATGCGCCAATGATTGGGTTCTGCATCTATAAAATAAATTTATGTAACATGTAACTAAAATAAAGATTTTATTTCGAGTAGTCGTGACACGCGTACTAATAGGAAACGTTTGTGTATACTTTACCAAACTCAACTGGAAACGTGAAGCTATCGTTCTCAAAAGGATTTACTCGCACGCTAGATACTTAGAGCTACTTACAATCTTCCCCATTGTAATGATTACTTTAGAGTTATGTACACCTTCGTTGGGCGCTAATAGGCATTATCAAGCTACAACTTTTCTTTAGAACTCAATCATATATCTCTCATCGTTAAGGCAGCGTTCGTAAGAAACGTTTTCGTTCGACCATTTTTTTTCCGACTCTCAATATATATTACCCCTACTACCTCACAAACTTTACCTCTTTGCAATATTAGTTTAGATAATATAATTAGTTAATAGTTTCTGTTCGCGACTTCGTACGCGTGGAATAGTTATTTTGGGTTCAGTTGCAACGGAAGCTCTCAAAAGGAAAAAAATCCCGATTTTAAAACATTCTTCATTGTTGTCCCGCTCCTATTGGTCTTAGCGTGATGATATATAGCCTATTGGTAAAAATCTATTGGTAAAATAATTTTAAAAATCGGTTTAGTAGTTCCTGCGATTACCCCCTACAACGTCACAACATCACAATGTCACAAAGTCACAAACTTTATTTACCACTTTATAATATTAGTATAGATGACCCGATGTACTTCGTATCATGAAAACTCTCTCTTGGTTTAAATTGGCTGAAAATTTTGATCGGTAATGTCAGCCATTGCTATTTTCATAGGTTGTTTTACAACACAAAATGTTATAAAAAATGACATCAAATGATTTTGAAAAGATAACGTAGTCTAATAGTTATTTGAAAAAAACAATAGTTTAAGATTATTAAATAGCTATTATGCATAGCCCGTGTTGCAAAAAGTAGATCGAGTGACAGGACAACCGAAGTCCATCTCCCAGTTGCTATCTGTTACGTTGTGCTGAATGTAAAACAATAACTGCAGATTGCTCAAATTTTTGTGTAAAATGTGGTCAATGCTTAAGCCGAGAAAAACGTATTTATAGGGCTAAACTACAGAAAAATCAATTCGAGCACAAATTTACATCAAACCAAAAATTAGACATTGGAGGACAATATGGAGAATTTCGAGATTTTAATATAGCCCCCAAAGAGCTAAAAGAAGTAGATATGATTGAAGGAAGTCAAGAGCAAAACGTGACCGCTGCTCTGGTACACCCAGACTTATCAGAGTCACCGGGCCACGCTTTACAATATTGACAAATGATTGTTATTTCCCCAATTGTGAGTGATTTGTCAGCACAATAATCTACTTCCAGATTGTGTGAATGCTACTCGTTCCAGTTTGACAAGAGCACTTCTTCTGAGGTATCGCTCGATTTCATTGCGTCGTGCTCCCTGTTGTTGTGCCCGAACTCGTTACATTCTAAGCCTGTCTACTTCATTATTATTCTCTTTAGAACGCAATTTCTGCCATACCAATAAGAATGTTATCATTATTTGTCTCTCGCTGTCATCAGTGTGGTTTGCGCGTGAGGTAGCTCGTCGCACATTTGAGTAGCATCGAGAACCTATGCCAGCTCGTATTTTCCGTGGCATTTTCAAACAATAACAGAAAATAAATTTCTCACGCATTTACAAACTGATGATAGAATATTTGAATAACGGTATAACGGTATAATGGTGACAGAATGATAGGTAAATTTATAACCTTTCGTCTGACTTTCGACAGACGACAGAAATATAAATATTCGACAACCAACTGACAGTATCAGAAATATTTTTTTACGTATTCCACTTTTATATTGTGTGAGTGAAATGGCACAATAGAGACTTTTTTTATTTGCCTTCCAAACAATGACTAATATCGAAATATGTCAACACAATGACAAAAATTTCTGAACGAACCAATAATGACAACCATCAAAATATTAAATTTTCAATACGCGACAATCTGAGAACAGAGTAAGTCTACCGAACGGAAAGGACGAACGTCAAAAGTTTGACAGGAATGTAGGTAGAATAGTTTATATGGGAAAATTAAATTGTTATTTTTTTTATATTTTTTTCTATATTTTCTCAATTTTAAACCTTCCCTGGACTACGAGAAACATTTCAAAACTAAAATCAGCTAAATCGGCCCAGCCATTCTCGAGTTTTAGCGAGAGTAACGAACAGCAATTGATT
>MU160086.1:25715-51674 GCA_015888305.1 Antheraea pernyi | reverse complement strand
TATATATATAGAGGAGATAGAAGCTGATCCATAGGTTGCTCGTATAAAAACATTGACAAAATGTTTTAAATAGTTGAATTTTAACTTCATCACTACAGCAAGCAAACCTACGAATGAACATATTCCCTCTAACTGCGAGCGCTCTACGTTCTCTTTCAATATCATTATTGTCTTTAATTATGTCATAATAATGTGGCTCAGATATTTAAATTCATATACTCAATTCAAGGGCATACTATAAAGATTTATAGAGGGTACGTCTTCTGAAAATATATTCACTTAATAATAAGTTCGTGGGGTAAACCGGTATTCCTTAACTTCCTCCATAATGGATTATAGGAAACGAGATCGAAAGCCTTGCTTAGATCCAGAAAACAGGCATAAACAGGTGTTTTTCGGCTAGTATAGTACCTGACGGTCTGCTTAAGAGCTAAAATGGCATTCTCTGTTGATAGTCTGGGTTAAAAATCGAATTGAGCATCATGTAACTTAATGTATTTATTAAACTGTGTATCCAGTAGACCATTAAATACCTTAGCAATTACAGTAGCTAGTGAAATTGGTCTATAATTATTTATGTCAGAAACATCACCTGTTTTATTTTTAACAATAGGAACTACTACCGTTTTCATTCGATCACGCGGAAGGTAAGAATACTTTGTACATAAATTGTAAGACATAAAAAGTACTCCATCCAAATGAAACCCTGCATATTGGAGGGGTTCAATACTGAGTCCATCATGACCAGGTGATTTTCCACGAGCCATGTTTTTTATGATATTTTTAATATCGCTACTTTTGAAAACAATAACATTTTCCCTTTTTTTTGTGCTCATTTATTCTATCAATTCCAGGCGGAAGTGGAAAGTAGCGTCCACTATAGTATTATTTTCATTTTAGTAAGAGCGTTAAATGAGCTCACCTATTTATTTATTTAGGTTCCCAACAAAGTCGATATCAATACATCGTTATTAAAATAAAGTATACAGTTCAACGTTATAGCTCGATATGACCCCCGCCCCCCAAATGGCAACAACGGCATGCATATCAAATATTATTAGTGTATAATATAATGTAAATAATTAAGAAGTTAACAATAAAAGTATTACGTAAATACGTTAAGTATAAATGAACCCATAAAGCATTGAGAAATTATATTATATTAAATTGTAAAAAAATATTAAAAAAGGAATAAAAGTGAAAAAGTGTACATTGAAAATAGTAATCAGTTTCACTTTCAGAGCATATGATTTCTTGATAATGGTGTTAATGCATATTACCATGCAAACCAGTAATGGTTTCGAAGAAAATATCAGCATTACCTGTAGTACTCTGAGATGATACGTTATAAAGTCTCATTAATCTATTTAATGGGGAGAAATGACCCAGATTCGTGCAAGATCGTTTTTCACAAAATAGTTTGTATTTCTCTGATCGCGGAATCCAAGAAGGTAACATGATACTAACTTGCGATAAGAGTAATGGCACATCCAAGATGCCATTTACTAATTTAAATAAAAACATCCTGTCCAAAAGTTCTCTTCGATCCTTAATGGTTAACATTTTAAAAATACTTTAATCGGTCGGAATAGCTTTTAAGTTTATTAGTTGGATTACAACTGTATGTTAAGTGCCATATGGATCTTTTCTGCACGCTTTCTAAGCGACCTTTATAGACCTCAGTATTCGGATTCCAAACTGTACTGCAGTACCAGATCCAGTCCAGTTCTAACAAGAGCGTTGTATAACAGAATTGTAGTCTGAAGATGTCTAAACTCTTTGCAACAGCACAAGTCCTCAGGACAAATTTTAATATTTTGAAAGCGTTTCTTACGATTACATCGATATGCTTGTTGTTGGTTCCAAATTGTATCTGAAGTTTTCAGTGCAGTGCCGTTAATTGTATATGATCTTACGCTTTTTATTTTTTTACGTGAAAAACGGTGGGCCCATCTCCTCATTGCACAGGTCCGGCGGACGAGGGGGGGCAGCCGGTGTGTACCCGGTCTGTCCCTCTATAGGTAGGAGCCCGGCGGCCACCTTCAGGCTCTACAAGGTTGATTAGCTTGAACGATCCCTTGCCGCCCCCACAAAACGGTTTGTCGGTACACCGTGGGGTTTTAGTCCGTGAGACTCGGACATAACCCACCCTCTCCCTCGGGAGGGTGGCGTATCCTTAAGGGATTTCCCCACGTTAAAAAAAAAATGGTCCATCCCATGGAAACAGTTCTTTTTAATGAAACTTACCCTATGCTCTACTCTGTAACGCTGACAACATGTCTATAATGTCATGTCATGTCATGTTCATAATGATCGGTTGAATAATTACACAAAAAAACGTAACAAATAACTTACTTTCCCATTTATAATATCAGTAAGAATTACAGTCATTCATTTTACAGGAAAATAGTGTAAACAATATTAGGGTACTATTTTATCCCGGGTTTTTCCAGCTATTGTATCCCACATTTTTAGGGAAGCGAGTCGATGTGAGTGCGAGATTGTGAACCGATTTTTGATCCGAGTCACAGAACGAGACACAATCAATATCAATTCTTGTGCGTGTTAATAATTCAATAGCTTCTATGCTCGCCACGATTCAGGAAAGAGCCTACACGAGGTGTGCTCAAAACAGTGTATAAACGTTCTAGTAGCTTAAAATATCTATTAATGTTCAGTGATATCGGAATCCTTGGTGTCGTGCTTTGCAATAATCGTGTCACTTATTATTGATGTAAAAATACCAATCCCCAGAATCTCCGGTGTGGTATTGAGGCGACGCGAAGCGAGGAGGCGCTCCCGTATCGTTTAATAATAAACTAGAACGGGTGTTCTCGATATAACTGAACGTAATGTGTAAAGGCTAGCGGACTCACGTCTGTAGGCACCGTACCCCTCACCTCGCGGTTAGCTGGCGGACATCAGACCCGAGGTTGACCTTTTAACAGTACAGGGAGAGAGGCTAGACGCCATCGACATGTCTATAAGTACCTATTCACCGATTTTCGAAGAACACGTTACTATTTCTGATATATATTTTTGACCTCAGGACAGCGTCGAATATGGATATTAAATATTATTTAAAATTTGTAACACGTTTTATATTTATATTTCAACGATGTTTGAATTCTAAACAATGTTAAAGATTACCTAATTGTCAGTACCATACTGATTGTTTATTCACTTTGCAGTTATTGGACTTGTTGATATAGTATGACTTCAAATCAGAAGGCTTCGTGTTCAAATCACACGTCGGTCATCTGAACTATAAGTAAGGAAAATCGTAATAAAGCATTCGGCAAGCAAACGATGTGTTTATAATTTATTTATTGTCTCCTGCAACCAATTTTGAATGTAATGTAAATCTTGTGTTCAACTTAGGCTTTAAAATTATAGACTTTTCACTAATGCTGATAATTGGTAATTGAAATTTACAAAATACAATTAAAAAACTTAATTAGACTAACGCTAGATACGGACCGACTACACTGTTGTGAAATACTAGAACTACGGGTAATTGAAATGTTGACATCTCCCTGTAGAAAGCCATGTTCATTTATAACCACTCTATATAAGACGACTAGCTGAGCGCGCGAACTTTCTATCGCCTCAGAATCAATAAATGCTATATTATAATAACTTATTACATAATTTAAAATTAGTTTTTCATTAGTATGAAATGAATACTCTAACTGAATTTAGTTCAATAAACGGACAGAAATCTAAGAAATCAGTCAATCTGTTCTCGAGATATAATCATAAATGCCTTTCCTTATAAAATGTACAAGAAAATGAATTTTCCTCATAGTTTTTCTCTTTCGCCAATGTTTCTAATTTTTTTATAATTGATCTGTTGTTCGGTGCAGAGACGAATCCAACAAATTTAAAAATCATAAAAATAGGGCTAGCCGTCCTTGAGTTATAAATGGTATAACTAAACCGACTTTGTTTTATATACTCGTATATAAGATAATTAAATTTGAACGACTTCATTGATATGTATTTCATTCGATCTTAGATTATGTACCAGCCACAGATAAGCCTTAGCAAGTAAGCTGGTAAAACATCAGAAAGTGCAATTTTGAAGCCAATTTACTTATTAATAGAGGGCAGATTATGAAATGTTACGGTAACGTTTAATAACCTGCTAAGAATGGGTACGACAAAGCATATAATATCTGGTTGTCTCCTCGAACGAGAGACACATATGTGACTCTCGCTAATGAGTTATATATTACTGATCACGTGGAAACGTTCATAGCTTTTGCTCTTTGAGTAGTTCGCCGTTAAACTTTCCACCCAGAGCCTGCGTCGTGCAAGTTGAAGCAGAATTACCGTGCCAGTGTTCCAACACGTTGTCACGTACGCGGATACCGGTTCAAATGCGAGGAGCATGCGAAACATGGTGAAATCAGAACACGTGACGTCACCTGGCTATGACATACTACTTCTGAAAATGACTATACGCTAAATCAACAATGTAAACAAAATAGACGAATACAATGAGAGTGCAACCTGGTTTTACTATAAACTTTCTAATCGAGCACACACTTTGCCGATATGTGATTTGAAACATTGTTGTAACACAGTACTTAACTCTGATAACTTTTGTGTTAATAAATCTAAATAACATTTTCAATTGCACCGCTGGTTTATATACAATTTAAGTTGTTTTTACCAACTGTTACGCCGTCTATGGTACGAAATTTATGATGGAATACGCAATTATCCATACTGTTACAATCTTATTTTATACATATAATAAGAATGCAAATGTAATGTGTCTGTACGTTTTAGATTTTTGCAGTATTGGCAAAAGTGTTAATTACAATTCAGTCATTTTTAGAAATATCTGTCTGTCTGTTAGTTTGAACATGCAACACTGCTAAAGTACATCGTTCACAATAAAATCTCATAAAACATATCCTCGAGTAGCATGTAGTCTTGGTTTCATTAAAATCGCTTCAGTCTATCAAATGTTATTATAATTTTAATGACGACACAACTTATTAATAATGTGATTTTATGAATCACTGTTTCTTTACATTAGGTTCCACGCGGACGGAGTCGCGGCCACAGCTAGGCAGCAATATAAAATGTGTAAAAAGTGGTTAATCGTTGCACTGAGAGTTAAGCAGTGGCTGCATTCGCACGAGAGAAGAATACGGAGATTAAGGTTTTCTTCTGAATATAGATCAAAACTTAAAACCAAGTCACATAGATTTTAAAAGTGATTGAATAAGGTTTCTTAAAAGATTTTAAATAATTTTTTTAACATTTCAACTTAATAATATACGCAATAATAAAAATAGTATTATAAATATAAATAATAAACACATAAAACTTGGTACATCTCTGGGTGTCAACTGCCAAGATAGAGGCGACCTCAACTCGATAGTGAACCATTTTCATTTAAATTTAAGAGCTTCAGAAATATTTATAAAATCGATAAAGTTTGAATACTAGATATCAGTATTCGAAAGTCTTTACTATCTAAAGGTGTACAAGGTACAAGATGATAGCATAGTATAGTATTACTACTCTGTGGGTCCGATTACACACAACACGATAACCAACATGAACAAATGAGTTAATTGGACGTTTCATTAAAATAAAGAACTAGAGTCGTGTATGTATTCCATAACAGTAAAGATAAAATTAGCATACATGGAAATTATAAATAATGTTACGACGATACGACACTGAACTACTATTTCAGTTTGTTTTTCTTTAAAATATTAAACACTGGGGCTCTTAATAAAGTGGATGGACTAGTGAAGTAGCAAAAATACCGTAGAAATATTCTTTAAACCATCGGCAATTTATTTTAATGCCGTAAATTGATTGTATTCTTGAAAAGAAGCAAAATATGAGCTTGGAACGGAATTTAAACCGGAATATAATCGCAATTGTAAATACTTCAATAAAGAAAAAACATATGATCCCACCTGAGAGTCGCAGTGGCGCGAAGTGCGTCGATTGGGTTCTCTCACACGGGACATAGTTTCATGCTGCGTCGCTGTTGATAACATCTCCTGATGTCACAGTACTTGAAGTGCTCAAAATTGTCACGAAGTTGTGCGACATCTGAACAAGCTTTTATCATGCGCAGCGTATATTCAAATAAAGTAAATAAATTGATCTAAAATTCAATGATAACGACATGAATGGATCCAACATCACCAGGACATGTTTATTTATGTTTCGTGTCGGTGTTATTGAATAATGCAGTACTATTTGTATAGCAAGGTTACGGCATGTAGAGCGTGAATGACAAAGTGCATTTTTTCGGGGAATCATTGCTGAAACATATCAACGTTGGCCGGCGCGATCTGAGGTCTGTGCGGGATACAAGTTTATATAATCAGTGCGATTGCGATACCATCATAATTAAATTGTGAGAGGCCGAGCGGCGCCGCTCCCGACCGCACAGCACAGCATTACTTGTCGCCGCCCGATGGACCCACGGGATCGATAAGCCAGGCTCCGTACCGCGCGTCCCGCGTCTGCATACACACGCGTACATCTTGCGGCTCCATACATACATACCATACATACTACGCGCACTGTACTTCAAATTATACACAGATGCTTGAAACAATATTTAAAAAAACAATTTACGATGAAATGCTTTTTGGATTAAAAGTTAAGAAAATAACGGAACAGTATTTCAGTTGCTTTAAGGAATTACATTAATGTATAAAGAAAAATTGGAAATATTTTTATTGTCTTCAACGAAGAAATTAAGTGGTCCTTTAAATAAAAATATATATGTCGTGGTGGACGTTGGGGGCGGCAGTTTTTTTTTTTTGTTTTTTTTATTTATTAAGGGCAACAAACAATTGTACTTAAAAATACATGTAAACAATATTCCATAAAAAAACAACATAGTTCTTAGAGAACAATCCGCTCCACCGCCCACGAATTAAGTATACAGATAACTTTAGGGCAGTAAATAAAATCAAAACAATTGGTAGTTAAAGATTAAACATGAAATACAGTATGAGGGTACAATGAAATAAAATATACATAACATAAAGACGAACTGACAATCGAAGCATTCTAAAACATATCATAGTTGAAAATTCAGTAACAAAATATGATATATATTAGTTCAAGACTCAATACTCTGTTTTATAGCCTTTTTAAACAAAGTCGGCGAGCTGGCAAACATTTCAATTTCTATAAAATGATTATTATATAATTTAGTTATTCTATATAATGGAGCTCGCTCAAGACCAATACAGCGTGGTCACGCCGCCGTCTATACTTTCATAAGATGCAACTGGGTTTGAGAGTCCTTTGTTATAAAAAATAAGCGATAGATGTGGATTGAGGGTTATTCCTTCGAGTGATTCATTTAAAGTTAGCGGACGAGGCTGATCATAAGTGTAGTTATTGTAAGTGGTGAAGTCAGCTCGGTATCGCGTACCCGCTGCTCGAATTTTAATTGATCACCGTATTAAAATTTAAATTAAAATTTAAAACATATTTGCCGTCTATTAATTTTCCGTCTTATTGTTTTGGTATTGTAAAAACCACGATTAAACCGCTAAGAACAATTAATACTTTGTTTTTGCTGGCATTACAACCTGATAACGCCCAGGAGACCCGTAAACGATGATGGTAATGCCCAGGAGAACAGGCTATTCTTGACTTATGTCGGATATCAGACTATTTAAGCACGATTGAAGGCAATCTCCGAAATATATCTATATAGGCATATTGTTACAGCAATTAGAGAATTTTCAGAACGGAGGGTAAAGATTGCTTAGATTTTTATTTTTAACAAACGACCTTTAAGGCCCCCGTGCGCGCTGCGGTCCCGCACTCTACACCTTGTTTGATCAGGATGAAACGATGGAGGTCGCGCCCCCTCGCGCTCTGTCGCACCGCACCGGCTGCGTCCTGAGCTAACAGCACCCATGTCAGTTTAGAAACAGAATGAGTTCTTTCACTCTGTATGTGGGACCGCAAAGCACAGACCGCTTATTACATTCTACTAATGTGTACGAGTTCTGTAGCTGACTGCCATGGTAAAATATTCAGTTCTCTACTCTCCAAATCCAGTAGCGATTTGGACATACTATGTAGCTGATGAATCAGCGTATACATCTTGTATATAATATTACATATATTATAATTTAAGCTTAAGTCAGACTATTACGGGCGAATGTCACGTGTTACTAATTTTATATATCGTGTATCTTTGTCTTTTTATCTCACTGAGTTATGAGTTAATGTATTTAACTTTTTTTTGTAGTAAGACGTCAAAGAAACTCCACTAACTCCACCAATCCAAAAGCAAAGGCGATCACCGAAGTTCATAAGGAAGAAATAAACTGACTGGGAGATTGCCATCTCCAACTTTTTAGTCCATCTCGAATGGAATTTCTCAGATTTCTTTTCTCTTGTCTTCGTGTTTGCTTTGTAGCGTGCTGGCCCCTTTTAATGTCACTGGCCCTTATGAAAAATGAACGACATATTCGATATTAGAGAGATATATATTTTTCCTCGACAGACAAGTCCAATTTTAAAAATCTCGGTTACAAAGTCAGTGTTTGATTATCACATATATATTATATGAACACGCTCCCAAAATTGGTGACCCCGACCGTGATCTACAATAAATACCGACGTGATCTATAATAAATACCGACGTAAGCAAGATTGCCCCAAAAGCTTCAATGTTCAGAAACAGACCGTCCTCTGACGCTGTGACGCGCTTATATACCTTACATAACGAAATGTAGGAATCTCTGTAGCAGGGGCATCCTTATTCTAAAGATTAGACAGGATCCGAGACGTGCTATTTTTAGACCCCTATTGTGTCCTTGCAAGAGTCGTAGCGATAAGGTGTCTATTTGTGTTTGCCCTTCTCACGCCTCAATCACCCATCAGTTATTTATTTGTAACAATGGGTGTTTGTATAGGTCGTAACAATACAATACATTCATTTCACTAACTATTAACGTAAAAATATTGTACAATCAACAGCGCCGTGCACTGACGAAGCAGGGGTCCACCGTTAGGTGTCACTGTAAGTGTAGTGCATCAAAAGATATTTAAATGCGATAACAAGAAAAACTGATGTTTTAGGATGTTGGGAATACACCAATACGAAGGAGAAATGATTTCATAATTTGTAAACTGTTTACATTTAAATTTACATTTAAGTTTACATTTGATGTAACGACCGAAGAACGAACTAAATTTGTAATAGATGATCGGAAAGGCGAGGACCACATCATTTAGTCTGTGCAGCGTGAGCTTGCGTTGAAACGGGGGTAACATTCGTCATGACCTTGGATGCACATGTTCAACTGATTCGTATACCCGACCCGTGTACACCAATTTTGTACTGTTCCTGCAAATTTGGTTTCCCTTAATAAACCATCTTCGCTTTGTAACGCATATATAATATATTGATCCCCCAAACCATAGACATTATAATGCACCGTGAGTGAACGCTCTGGTGGCTACCAACAGCAAGATACTCGTGGGACGTTCGAGAATTACTAGCCGAATAAGTACTTCCAGCCATCTCCTATCGTTCACATACTCTCGCATTACTATATCATAGACACAGTTACTTTGAAGTGCTTCCCCGTGTTCAGTCATAATGTTCTTAAGCCCCCGAGTAAGCACGGCACATACAGCTCGCACCTTTAGTTTTCCATACTGTAATAGTGCTCACAGTATATGAGGTTTCAAATATGTTATTTTTTGGATGTATGTATCTTCACTTGTGATAAAAAATCTCTGTTCACATCAAATATTAAGAATGCAGGTCTTCGTGTGGTAACACCATCTCTTAATTTTTATGTGTATTATTTCCTCTTCCTTGTTCCGCGTATTGTATCTATACTTTCGCACGCTATTTATTATCTATGTAGTTTATACAACCCCTTCCCTTCCCAAAAACACGGAACGCAAATCGCCGCTTGCGCAGCACTGTCTCTCTTCTACGGCTAACGATCCAAGCGCCCGCACGCAATTACGCAAAATCTGTAAAAAATAGTTATTTATTGGATTATCTATTTATGAACATTTACCGGGACGACAGTATATATGTTGTGTGGTGGAATCGCAGAACCAGCCCAGAATTGAATCAAGAACCCGGTAAGTTCCGTTGAAATCCTACCGCTAATTGTACCTATATTTACATAAATTTCCACCATCGTGAAATACCCTGTAGGTATAGTGAATGGTAAGTTTTTTTTAAATGTCGTATCACTTTATTGCAATTCAAAGTAAAAATTAAAACTCGAAAAATATGTTACAAAACATAAATCACTCTGTACGCAATGGCTTGTGACTAGGTACTGATTAATATAATTTAACATTATCTTTTAATATGATAAGTAAAGGACAAAGGTTTGATTCTTTTCGGTAGTACACAAAGCTAATGACCAGTCCCATTAGATTAGACTCTTCTTCCAACTGTGTTAATAGAATGTAAGCGATTATAAAGTTGATAACAGCCGAGCCGTGTCGCATGCGGCGACTAGTCCCTCGGTGCGCTGTCACTCCACATGACGAAGGTTACTTATGACCGATAGGTACTGCCCACGATACTTGTATGATATATAGATCACACAGTGTCTTATCGAGATTATTAAATAATTTCAAACTCAGAGATCCTCATATTGTAAGATTTCTTATATTTTTACCAAATGTTTATACCATAAACACAAAAGTCATGCCAAGTATTATTTTGGTTATAAAAAATGTTATATATATGTTAGAAAGGATCGGTAAAAATATGTCGCGGAAGCCTTTTGTAGCGTGCAGCGTTGGGTACGGTTTCGTATTTCGCGGCGGATACCACCAACGGACAGGGATGATTCACGGCTTTTTGAAAGTAACTACTAGTAAGTGATTTTATGTACGCCCAGATAGAAGGCATCTCCAGGGGCACTGGTCACTTTGCGTAAAACACGGTTTTGGAGAATTTGTAACTTATGAAGCGTCTATTTTGGCGTATGTGCAAAAACAGGATAGCTATATATTACATATATAACAGGACGGATACATGTCTTATACAAGGTGAGTTTGTGTCTGAGGGACATCTTACTCTTATGGCAAAAAAAGGGTGGAAGCGACCCAAGACTATTTCGCGCGGCTTTATTTCGCACTATATCTATATGTGACTTGAACTTTAAATGTTTATCTAGTGTAACACCGAGATATTTGACCTCATTGGCCCTCGGTATATTGGTTTCCTATAGCCTGATGGGCTGAAGGTTATTAATACGTTGCTTGGGATCAAAGAGTATCGCGGCACTCTTATCGGGATTTGCTTCTATACGCCACCGAAGAAACCAATCACCGTGTGTGCTAACTGTTTCTTAAATGCGTTTTCTAAGTTGTTCCAGACGCCAGCCAGAAGCTTAGATAATCGTATCATCAGCATAACAATCCTCTATCCCCGGGAGCCGACGTAGTTCGCTGATGAAGAGATTGAAAAGCGAGGGCGCGAGTATGAAGCCTTGTGGCACACCTCAGCGTATCGGGTGAGACGGAGACAGTTCACCATCCATTCTAAAGCGGAAAGTCCTATCAGTGAGAGAATCGTAGAGACATACATTAAAATTCTCAAGGCTATATAGGAAGGGCAAAGTTGAAGTGCTAAATTCTGAAACTAATTCATCAGTAATTTGTGAATTTTAGTATTATTACAAATTACTGAAGACACTCGTTTTAGGAGTGTTTGGTATCTGTCTTCTCTGTTGGGTTCCACAGAATAACACCGCAAGAGCTACGGAAGTAAGCGGAGTAGACCAATCTAGCAAGGGCAGAATCTGATAATTAGTGAATTTTACGCGCTTTGAGCGGATGGGAGCTAGACCGAAAAAAGGGTAACAAGACTTTTTTGCGACACCTTAGTACAAGAGCCAGCAACGTTGGATGAACAAAAATTTTACAAAAGCTGGCCCTTTAATATATCTTTCTTTATGCTCTTTCAAACAAGGTTCAGGATACCTGGTTGCCGGTAAAAGTTGTGTTTATTAATGCGCATCACACCTTTACAGGTAATTATATTGATTTTTAAATAATTTTAGGAAACTTTTTTTTCAGTAAAACTTTCTTTTGAAAATACAATTGAAACTGGTGATAACCGATTTGGTGCAGACGAAGATGCACGGGTCAGTTAGTAGTAAATATTAATACAAAATTAACGACAAATTCAAATGAATATGTTGAAGAATCCTTTAACAATTACGCCTAGATCACATTCATTTATTGTCTGTAAAATAACACCTTGTAATTAAAGAGACATTTTTAAATAAACGTTTCTGCTTAACGTATAATCCCTTTTCCAATCAAATTAAGCCGGAGAGCAGAAGATCTTCTTATTTGCTTTTATTAAAATTTCTCAAAGAAAAATCTTGTATGATCGCATAAAGGTGCCCTGCGGCAGACTTATTGATAACGTCGAGATTAAGACGCCGGATTAGCGGAGCTCGCAATCTGCAGACCAGCGCGGCTCGTCGGGGGCCACCTGGAACGCAGCCAACGAGTTCGGGGGCCACGCGACCCTCCTCTAACCACATGATGTGGCCCCCGCAGCCTCTCATCACCCGGTGTGGCGCGACACGGTGCCTCACCACATATTGCTATAACATGAATGTGATAACATACAAAATAAATATGTTTACATGGATCTTAAAATCAAATAACAGTAATAAATTAAAACTATAAATAAAAATGCATAACTCTGAATTATTTAGCATCAAATTAATTTATCCAAACATTAAAGTTGGATAATAAGCAAAAACATAAAAAGAGCCGAATACTTTTGGTACTGTTTTTTCTTAGATATTACTTTGTACAGGTTAGTGGTGAAAATTACTTTTTACTTGTTGATTACTCAAACAGGTGTGTACTGCTTAATTTTAAAAATAGGCCAGGAAATTTAATACATGGGAATAATTGTATAAAAATTAATGCACACACTCGCTTTACCCATTTCATAAAATAATTAATCCACATAAGATAGCTCTAAATCTGTACCTGTTGGAATCATTTTAGACATGGCCGCTGGGCGCAGTACCACAAAATAAAAAAGTACAAAAGCCTGACTCCATACAAGGAGCGATAACGATGTATACACTCAGAAACACGTCCGAACGACGATTTTGAATTAGATCACGGTAAAACGAGTAATGAGTGTTCCTTCGACACTGAGTTCACTGATAATGAGTTAACAACGCTATTGAGATTATTGTGTAAATGTTTGTTTTAAACATAGTGTATGTTGAACACAAGTACTTTCACATTTCCTAACCAACATTATTCAGACAACGTTTTAATACAAAGAATATAAATCATACCTATATCCATCATGCCTTCGTATAGGGATAGATACCTATATTTTATAAGATGACATATCTAGTCGAGGGTAGGGAAATAAACTCAAGATAGATCAAGAGCCATCTCTCTGTATTTATTTATTTTATGACCGTCATCCCGCTCTCGCCCCCCCCCCCTTTGCACACGCTTCACTAACACACAATATTGTGTTATATAATATTATTGTGAGTTTACCTGTTATCCACGTTTATTCAGAAGCGACTAGTGTATCTTCATCGCTTTGTTATATAAACAATTTTTGTAGCACTGTTCAGCTAATGCAGAGTGCCAGTAAACTGGTCCGTGCCATTTATTCAACTTATTAAAGAAACGTCACAAACTTCACACTTAAAAAAAGCGACTGCAGTACAAAATGAAATATTATATAGTAGCGACCCGCCTCAGCCTCGCACAGGTGTAGCACACACGCAATGTAGATATCCGTTTTAGTGAAATACTGTTAAGAGCAGTTTTGATCTGCTTGACATGTACCACGCATGTAATGTATTTTAATGTATAATTGGATAAGGAATAATACTGTATTCTATAAAATTGCTTGGTTAATAACACATGTATTTATTCTAATGCACATGTTACTGTAAGTGGCGTGCATGTCGTACTTACAATTGTTTTTAAAGAACATTTCTATAACTGTACATAATCTCACAATTTTATAATTCTTTAATACGATTAAAAAAAAACGCGGGTACAGCTAGTTATAATTAATATTCGAATTATCAAGACGACCACCAATAGGCATTAGATTTTTTTCATACAGAAAAACATTACATTTTAAGAGTGAATTCTTTTTATGTAAAGGCTTTTTATTCAAGAGTAATTTGAACTCAGAAAATGATTCGTCTTTAATTGTGAAATTATTACATTTAGTGCATCTTTCAATTCTCCTTGTGTTAAATCTTTTGTCAAGGCAGTATATTTCCTGCGGGACTTAAAAAGCTGTAACCGTAAACTGTGGAACGTACTAAACGTAGTTAATTGGAGAATCGATTAAAATGTATTAGACCATTAACATTGGGATGGGTAACAACAATGTTCAATTAAATTTCGGAATCTCGGGTAAATTACTGACATGTTGATCCGGAGACTCATGTTGCCTTTTCTTACAAACGGGTACCAGTTAATGCCCCACACAATTTTTAATCTAGGAATTGTTAAGGATTTAATTGGTGCTACATGACTTTTAATAATCGCACCAAGACCTCATCCCCAATGTTACTGCTATGCACATAGACACATGTACCGTATGCTCGTTCAGATGCGTCTGTAAAGATATGTAACTCTAATCTATTGTATAAGTTACATATAACAACTACTCGTAGAATTACTAGTATAGTAGTAGTATTGGGGAATAAAATAAGCACTTTTATTTGTGTCAGATGCCGTGCATTCAGACATATGACACGATAACTGATATACTCTGACATAAATCTTCTATATCTATTCTCTTCTATACATACATGGTCTTGCCATAAATACAGAAAAAAAGAAAAATTTACTATTGCAAATAACATTTATTACTTTTACAGTGTGTTAGTTTAATCCTCTATATCTATACATATAATAACAATGAAGTGTCTGTATGTAATATTCAAATAAATTTTTTTGACTGATTGGGTATGAAAGTATACCCGCTTCTGATAACAAAAATGCAATTTTTAAAATTTTTGTCGGTCTGTTTGTCTGTTTGTTCCGGGTAATCTTCGAAACGGCTGAACCGATTTTCACGGGAATAGGGAGCAGATAGAAAAAATTACAGCGCGTTACTTAGGCTACTTTAAATTAGACTATCTGTTAACCGCGGCTTCGTCTGCCATGCTATCTTCAAAACGGTTAGACCGATTTCCACGAGGCTTTCACTGACCGATAGCTGACCTTATAAAAAGTAATTTAAGCAACTTTAGTTTATACTAGCTGTTAACCGTGGCTTCACCCGCAGTGCTATCTTCAAAACGATTCGATCGATCTTCAGATAACTTTCACTGGCAGATAGCTGACTTTACAAAAAGTAATTTAGGCAATTTTAGTTTATACTAGCTGTTAACTGTGACGTCGCCCGCAATGCTATCTCCAAATCGGTTCGATCGATGTTCATGAAATTTTTATTGACATATATCTGACCTTATAATAAGTAATTCAAGCAATTTTAGTTTATACTAGCTGTTAACCGTGGCTTCACCCGCAGTGCTATCTTCAAAACGATTCGATCGATCTTCAGATAACTTTCACTGGCAGATAGCTGACTTTACAAAAAGTAATTTAGGCAATTTTAGTTTATACTAGCTGTTAACTGTGACGTCGCCCGCAATGCTATCTCCAAATCGGTTCGATCGATGTTCATGAAATTTTTATTGACATATATCTGACCTTATAATAAGTAATTCAAGCAATTTTAGTTTATACTAGCTGTTAACCGTGGCTTCACCCGCAGTGCTATCTTCAAAACGATTCGATCGATCTTCAGATAACTTTCAGTGGCAGATAGCTGATCTTATAAAAAGTCATTTAAGCAATTTTAGTTAATACTAGCTGTTAACCGTGGTTTCGCCCACAGTGCTATCACCAAAACGATTGGACTAATCTTCACGAAACTTTTACTGTCAGATAGCTGACCTTACAAAAAATAATTCAAACAATTTTAGTTCATATTATCTGTTAACAGTGGCTTTGCCCGCAGTGCTAACTCCAAAGCGGTTTGACCGATCTTCACGGAACTTTCACTGTCATATAGCTGACATTATAAAAAGTAATTTAGACTAGCTGTTAACCGTGGTTACGCCCGCAATGTTATCTCCAAAACGATTGGACCGATTTTCACGTAGCTTTCACTGGCAGATAGCTGACCATATAAGAAGTAATTTTATTTTAGATTAGGTGTTACCCGCGACTTCGTCCGCATGAAATGTAGTAAAAATATGTTGTTCACTGTAAACATGTGCGTAAGATGAGCGTTGTACTCGATTCCAAGAATAAATATAATTGAAATTAATATATCTGTATGTATGTATCCTGAATTATCTTCTGAATTGTCTTTTTGGTCATTTTGGCGGCCATTTTGCTTTATTTACCGCGTTTTCGTCTATATAACTCAGTAACCATAGTAACATATAAGAATATTGTATCGAGTTCAATGAGCACTATTTAAAAAGTCAAATATTAAAAACTTCCTAGATAGATATAAAGTTTTATATCTTGATTTATATTGGTCCAAGATTTCAAGACGTCAGCTCATCAATTGTTTACAATGCAACATTATAATTATTACTAGTTATTTTGAAGATATAAGGGGTCTTTTTAATAAGATATTAGACCATAAACGTATCTTAGCGGCCTCCGCCACATCCACAGCCCCTCTTTTTTTACAATTTTTTATTGCCAAATACAGAATCATGTGTGATACACACACTATGTCCGAATACAAACCGATAACAATCGCCTCATCATTAAAAAAAAATCTATCATTTCACTATACTTGTGCTTCATAATGAAACTATTTTGAATTCAATAAGCTAGCACAATAAATAACGTAAAGTAAAATATATAACTGACCTGATTCTTGCCACTAATTAATGAAAGGTTATGTTTTAGTCATTTAAAAAAACGTATGTTACAACTTAGTGTGGGAGCGAGAGCTGACAACTCACATCTTTCAATGAACTCATATCTCACAATATTTTATTTTGAAATATATGTTACAACGAATCTGCACATAATGTTGTTGTAGTGGCAATCAAATGAGTTATGATATTGTGAAGTTATTAACTTTTATTATTCTTACTCAATTTATAATTATCATATCAAAACTAAATGTAGTACTTAAAATATTGTACTCGTACATTTTAATTGAAGTGTAAGGATTCCCTTTTAAATTGTATTTCAATGATATATTATTTCGTATTGTAACTGAGGACAAATCGTGAACAGGGCCGTGCGGGTGCGGTCAAGCGACCGCCAAATTATTCCCGCCAATTTCATAGCGACCGCACGGCGCGATGCGGGCGGTGCGGAGCGGTGCGGTGCCTGCTGACGTCATTATTTCGCACGCTTCACAATATAAACACGCAAAGGCATACGATCGCGGCCGAATGTTGTTTTACTGTTAATTATCGTATAACAACATTGCGATGTTTTGATCATGTTATTCAATACTATACTGTTGTTGATTATGTTAGAATCAGGGATGTTATGGAGCTCCGTAATCGTAACCGAAACTATCGGATATCCGAAATAAATATATATCCGTAACCGATTCAAAAGTTTCGGATAATTTCGAATAAGGGTGGAGTCTAAATAAAACATGTTTCGACAGGTTCTGTTTCCCCGCACTTGCACTACATGTAAATCTTGTAGTAGGGACGATCGATATTAGAAAAACATCGATGTTTATATCGATGTCAACATCGAATCCAAAGCATCGATGTACGACATATATCATTGCAAAATATCGATGTATTAAAAGAGACTGAGAAGAACAAAGAAGACACTTCTAACAACTTTAATTTAATGCTCACAAAAATGATCCAAGATATTAATGTCAGATTTTAGGAAATTTAAAATAATAAGTTATATACAATAACAACTTATTCAGATCCACGGTACAAGGTAAATTTTTTACCGTAACTTGATTAATAGAATTAAAGTATGTGTACAGTCCGAGATATTGGAAATTTTCGGATGTCCTAAAACGTCACCTGATGAAGGTCCTTCTTCACCTAAAAGATCACGCGATGAGTCGCGTTTTGGGATCAGCCTGTGCATATCTAGCCTTTCGCAGACCGGCATGACAGCGGCGACCGTCCGTGGAAACTGTTTCACTCGGTGGTCGCCATTGTTCTTGGATTGTACTATGCTTACCATCAAGCACAGTGCAGTCATTTTGCCGTAAACCAATAAAAAATGTTAAGCATAAGTGATAAGGAAGAGCACAATATGGATTGCGCCGATGTTGTATACAATCGGTTCATTGTTAAAAAGACATTACTAACTGAATACAATAGAGAGAAAATACTTCCACTCACTGAAGATTCGCTTACATAGTGGAGAATTCAGATCAAGTACCATAGCTTACGTAATATAGTAAGACAGTACCTCTCTCCGCCTGCTGGCAGTGAGCAGCTTTTCAGTGTTGCTGGGTTAATTTATGACCCCTTAAGGAATCGATTATCAGGTGATAAGGCTGCAAAATTGCTTTTTGTTAAATATAGTCTTCCTTTGCTCAGTTTTGTCTATTAGAACTATGATTAACAACTTTAAATTTATTATGATTAACAACTTTAAATTTTGTTATAAGTATAGATGATTTCATTCCTCATAAAAATAATTAAAAATAAAAACTCGATGTTATCCACTACAATCATTTATCGAGGAAGGCTATAGGCTATATATCATCACGCTAAGACCAATAGGAGCGGAGCACCAATGAAGAATGTTTCAAAATCGGGATGTTTTTCTTTATTGTAACTATTCCACTATTCGACAAAGTCACGAGAACAACTAGTGTATAGTAACTGTCTGTCTGTTCGCGATAACCTCAAAAACTACTTGAGGGATTTTCATGCGGTTTTTACCAGTACATGAAGGAGGTTTAGTTATATAATTTGACAAGGTTTGGTGTAAATTGGTTGAAATATAACGATAATTGTTGGAAAAAGTCATGCCGCCTGAAAGTTTTCATCGAAAACGCTACCCAGTCTCTTTGAGATATAACAAAACAATGCAAGGTGGGATATTCCCCTTTTATATTACTCTTACGTTCCAATTACCTTTTTTAATTCTACATTCAATATTTTTAACATGACTTACGTTCCATACCATACATGTACCCTTTGTAATTAACTGGACCAATTATAGGTTAATTTTATTATAATAATATAATATAAAATTCATAATATACATTAATTGATAAATAATTTATCTTTAGTCAATTTATGAAATCACTGAAATAATTATTATTCTTTTTGGTCTTATTGAATGTAAGAATGAATCATGGTCACGGTGCATTTATGTTAGCATCACCTGTAAAGTAAACTAAGGCAATAGAATTTTCATTATACGGTGTTTACCACTGTTTATATAGTTGTAACAACTACATTTAGTTTACAACATGTTTTTTTTTGTCCCCCCTTTACCTCAGACTTAATCCGAGACCTTGTTTTTCTACTTCCCTGTATCTTTATTATCATATGTTATAATTGCGGAGTGTTAAATGTGTGTCATTTTTATTGGTTTCATTTCCTTGGTTTTATTTGCATATCCTAGTTACATTTCCTAAATTTAATTTTACAATAATGATAGTTATTGCCGTTTCATAATACATAATTTTTCATTATATTCAAATAGTTTAAATATACATTCATTAGGAGTATATTATTCTGTACTTAACTGCGTCGCCAGCTTAATGGTATCTTATATAATATATGGTTAGTATTATATATTCTATTAGTTTATATATATATATATATATATATACTTATATACTTCTTTTTTCAAGTCAATTGTTTTTTTTATTCTGTTATTAGTTCCTTACATAGGTGTCGTGGTTCTCAGATGTTAACACTTATATAAATTTTAAGTTAAGAGAAGTATAAGGATAACAGTATAGTTGCTTAGATTCAGTATGAGAGACCACAAGTTAAGACAGTAGAATATAGACAACAGTAGCAGAAGTAGGAATCGAGCCGTAGACGTCTTAGTAAATCCCATGCTTGTCATTTTTTTAAATTCTATTCAATTGTTGTTTTATATGTCATTTTCATTTATAATATTATGTAATGTCTTAAATTTCCAGTCAATTCTTACATTCTATGATTTACATTCTACGTCATTTGCTTAAATAGTTTACAACATTATCAACAATGTACCTGACGTTTAGCATATAATGCAATATCCAATAAACATTACTGCTCTCAATGAGTATTCGATTAATTGTGTTACGGATTGGATTTAGCTTGAAATTCTCTATTGAATAATTAGGCTCTTATAGAAAATAGGTAATTATTTATTTTCTATTAGTATTATAGAAAATATTGGTAAATGTATACATTTTTTTACATTGTTATACTTTCGATTGGTTGTATTACAAACAGGTTTTCCCAAAACTTTGCTATTATAATTTTCACTTGTACTGTATTGCTGTTTCGAAGAGGATACATATTTGGTAGTAAACTGATGAGTACTTCTTGACATTACTTGATGAGTAAGCTAAGTGACAGTATGACGGTCAGACTCGCTATTGAACGAGTCCATTAAAACAATTTCATCATCATCATTACAATAGCCTGTAAGAAACTCGCTCCAGGGCTTTGAGGAAGGCCTTTTCTCTTGCTCAATTATAAAACATTTCTCATCCGTAAACAAAATTTTAGAGGCTGCGTATACCGAACTTTATGACCCGGCGCCGAATCTTACTGGAAGGACCATTCTTGGGTTATTGAACATGGTGTTGTTAAGGGGTTTCACTGCCTTCTCAAGAATGGTATCTTGATACACTTGTGCCGATGTTTTGATACCTTTCTCACAAAAGTATGGCTCAGTCACTCCTTCATAGCTAATATCCCACCAAACCATCACTGAAGTCAGATAGTGCCCACGTTGCACTCTGTTAACTAATTGAGAAGCTTTCGTAGAGCTTTGAGCATAAATACGGTCATTTTGTTTGTTAAAACGTTGCCCAATTATACAAATTTTGTCATCCGTAAACAATTTTTTTCTGTGACCTCACTTTGCGTACCGCTTCAGTAGTTGTTTCGATTTTACGACCCTATTCTTTTTTAATTTAATTTTACCTGGAGAAAAATAGTAATATTTTGTTTCCACAGAAATCTTCAACTTAATGTCGCGAACAAGTAATTTTTGAAAAATTTTATATTACTCGTTCTTGAGCACAATCTCATCTGATGATAATTGACAATGTGGTCTAAGATAGTTAACACGTTAAACTTAGAGGAGGCCTGGCTCTCCAGCGCAGCGAGCGGAACACACTAACAGGTGCTTGTAACATTACAAGATAAAAAAAAACCTTAACATTTATCAATCTTCACTGCGCAGATGAATACAGTACAGTGGTTGCTAAATGATAAGAGTCTGTTGATGGAGGATTATACTTCTGGATGGATAGATGGATACTATTGTTTTCGTATTTTTTACATCTCAAAGAATGAAAATCCTTTTTGAGAGGAGGAATTTCAAAGAAAGAACTTACAAACTGTTGCTGCCACCAATATTAAAATCTCATGAAACATTGTCTTATTTGCGAACCCTTTCACAGAAAACTCTCATTTGGATTTTGTCAATAAAATTCAGGCCATCGTTTCTATGATATGTGCGATTACACAACGCGCATTTTTTTCCGTATTGTCTATAATCAATTTTTTTTAAAGAATAACATTAATTTAATTCATCATTTCCAAATAATAAATTCCATTTTTCCATTCCATCATTCCATTCCATAATTCCAAAAAATAATTAAACAAAAATAAAGCAATATAAAGCGGGATAAAGTCCGCCGGGCCCGCTAGTTGAAACATAATTTGCTTTATATATTTAGAGAAGTCGTCAATATAAAATGATTTAATTCGTCATTTTGTGTTTAATCTAATTTTGTATTATGAACTGGGCGAGCTGATACACCGGAGCGTTCATATTACGTTCATACGTATTATTACATAAATCATTTAATAACTGTAATAAGTATATATGTATACCTCGGAATAATAATCATAACTATCATTCTGTAAGTTTGTTATTTTACAAAACAAATTGAGTCGAGTGAAACCTTCACAAAATAGTTTAAACATGATTAAGGTGACCTGAGGTGAGAGGTCGCAGGCGGACTAGCTCCCGCGTAATTAGGGTCATACCCGGGACCTCGGAGCCGGCCGCTAACAGAACAAACTCAACCGCAACATTCATGTTAAAAAGTCCAATTACACTGGTTTACGTTAAAGTAAGAAGCAAGAGTTACTGAGTACAGCAGAGTTAAAGCATTGGCTTAGAAATAGAGAATAAATAACATAAGAGTATTTATGTGTATTAACATTGCTTGTGTTTAATACTGGCTTGCTTATTGCAGTTTTATAAACAGCTGTGGCGACGGCGCCTGTAATTTAATTATCCTATGGTGATATGTATTCGGTTTGTGAAAACACACAATAATAGTAGTGTTCAGGTCAGGGATCGCGTCGAGTACGTGAATGACTCAGCTCGACCTAGTTCTATATATCTACTGAGGCCAATCCATCAAATTACGCTCGACGAGATTCTCCGCTGATTATCTCGGTCGCGTAGTGACGTCACCGGCGACCCCCCGTGCACCCCGCGCCCCCACACCCCCCACGCCCTTGCGCCGACCCCGGTTCGCCAGCGTCTCGCAATAAAAATACACTTACCGGTATAAATTATTTGCTGTAAAAATAGGTAAACATATTTTGGCTCTACCGCGAACCAGATAATGTATTGTAGCATTCGTTCGCATACAATTTCTGAATTTTATTGTAAGGCACTATGAATATCCAGACTCTCACCTCGATACATATGTATGTGTTATTGCGATGCTAAAAGATTGAGCAACTTAATGTACTACGCATAATACGCTCTGTGCAGTACGATGCATACTCGTAGACGATTATTATTTAATATAGACATACATAATTCGTTTCGGGGCTCGCTTTGTGCTGATAGTTTCTAATGCAGGTAACATGTATGTAGTTGAAGTGTGGGTCTGCATATGCCGCCTGGGTGCTAATCTCGCCAAGAGATGCGGAGTTATTTCGTCGAGTCTCGAGTTATTATACACAACGCGTCCTACAGATTGTTAAACAATGTTGTCTGAAGTTTGTTTCGAGCATGTGTTGCCTACTATAATTATTATAAGATTAGAGATATTAAACTAAAGTATGTAGTCATAAATGGAACGGAAAAGGCAAAATCTTAGACATGAACAGTTGCCAGTTGTTAATCGTTTACTAAAACTGTCATATGCAATACACTGAAGTTGGTGTTTGAATAAATTATTAGAAATCGTGATCCGAATGTAGCCAAAGCGTATTTAATTGATTTTAATATATTTTTGTTCGCTACTTTGTATAATTTAACTATATACAGTCAACGGAAAAGTTTACCTGTCGTAGTTACGGCTTCGTTTGTGTTTGTTCGTAGTGAGGTCGCGCCCACATACATTCACACACACTTAGTTTCCTTACAATCAAACAGTTAGCGGTCACTGAGCATCACTCAAACTGTCATAATTAATTCAATAGAACGGAGAAATCAAACGAACCCTAATATTTAATCTGCTGAGCTCTACACTGGTCTCCTCGGCTACACCGCTACGCTGCTACACTCGTGCCTACTCTGCTACGTCGTAGTATTAGGTTACGCTCATGTTAACTTGAGAATTGTTCGCAAGCTTTTCGTATTTACATGTGTCATGATTTAGTACCGAAATCTTTAATATCGTTGCTTTTTGATTTGAGGTCGAGAGTAATTAGTTGTAAACGCAAGTGAGCTTTATTTTAAGCTCAACTCTTCCGTAATTTTATTAAATCAAATCAAAATCAAAATATCCTTTACTTAATTTAAGCCCTGAAAAGGCGCTCATGAACGCCAAAGCTACCACCGGTTTGGAAAACAACCCGGTCATCGAGAAGAACCGGCAAGAAACCCGATATGGTTTATCTGTTTATGTTATATACTTTTACAAAACATAAATATATTAGTTACATTCGTTTTAGTGGATGGACAGAGAGAGGCATCATTTCCAAATTACGACTCCGACGATTAAATTCCACTACTTTTTTTTAACTTAAATTGCTTTTATCTTTTCAATCTCTGCTAATATCCATTATTTTTCAATAGTTTCAAATTAAACAGGATCAAAACTGACACGTGGAATACGCCTACTGAGGAAACCACGTTAAAAAACCCCCGCTCTGTACACTACCTCATAGGTGGCAAGGAAACGTGTGCATATTATGACGATTACAACTTTTACAACTTTTTGAATCGTTATATCTCAAAAACGATGGCTCGTAGAGAAAAAAGTATTAATAAATTTTTTGTAGATAATTTTATGATCTACAATTTTTGTCTGTGGTATTTTTATGATAAAACTTACCGTGTTGCTGAAAATCGCGAAAAACTCATTTTGTTTACCTTTGACCTTGAATAAAAATTTTTCCTTACAGGGGAAAGATGGGGAACTTTCAAATTTTCTTTTTAATGATATTGTAAACAATCTTACCGATTTTCAGCTTGGTGGGAATTTCGGTAACTTTACTCTTATTTTTTGGTCTAATTTGACCGGACTATATCCATAATAAAACACGATGATAAACTCAGTAGAGTATATGATGCTAATATTATCTGCAGTATTCTGAACGCGTGGTCGTTGAGGGCGATGTTTTGTGTATGGTATATATTCGACGATGCCAAGACGCGTTGCCAAAATCCATTTCTGCTTTTACAAACATTGCAGTGGTTTATATACACAGTGACCCCGTTCTATACTCGTCTCTTCCTAGTTTATCTTTCTTGATAGATTAGGATTCTTTTTCGCTTTATTAGGTATATTATTTACTATTTTTTCAGATCTGGGATTTACATTTCAAACTAAAACGTATCCTTTTTAAAAAAGTTCATGTATATCACACATTAATCATCCAAATAATATTTTTTTAATGATTGGATATGAAAGTATACTCGATACTGTAACAAAACGCAATTAAAAAAAAATGTCCGTCTTTCTGCCTGTTTATTATACATATATTAGGCCTTTACCTATGAAATTGCTGTTTTGTATGAAAAAATTTAAACGAATTTTTTTCATGAATTTTTTATTTGTATTAATCGAAGTAATCACCCATGCAATCAATGCATCTTTGCCAACGTAATGGCAGTTTATTGATGCCCTTCTTAAATAAGTCAGCTTCTCGGATATTGAATTTTTTTCCCGCCAAGGGGTTATCCAAATTCTGGAAAAAGTAGTACTCTGTAGGCGCAAGGTCTGGTGAGTAAGGCGGATGACGGAGAACTTCCAACTCCAGTTCTTACAACTTGGAGACCGTCTGTACAGTATGAGGTCGCGCGTTGTCGTGCAGGAGCAGCGGAGTCGAGCGATTGACCAATGCTGGTAGGAGATGTGCCAGCTTCTCCATCATTATGTTCAGTTCTTCACAGTACACATCTGCAGTAATGCTCACCCAGTTTGGTAAGAAGCTGTGATGAATCACACCGGCGCTAGACCACCAAACAGTGACCATCACTTTTCTAGGGGCAAGTTTTGGTTTAGGGCATTGTTTAGGTGCTGAACCAGGATCCAACCAACTTGCTGAGCGCTTGCGGTTATCAAACAGAATCCATTTTTCATCGTAGGTAACAATACGGTTCAAAATTCCTTCATTTGTGTGTCTGTTGAGCAGTGCAAGGCACGTCTCGACGCGTACTTCGCGCTGGCGACCATTGAGTTCGTGGGACACGCATTTGTTAAGCTTTTTTACCTTGCCAATTTGACGCAAATGGACCAATATTGTTTTGACGCTAACGTCGAAAGCTGCTGCTAATTCAACCGTAGATTGTGTATCATCAGCT
>MU160086.1:0-12860 GCA_015888305.1 Antheraea pernyi | reverse complement strand
AGTGTAAGTGAGCACTGAGGTAGTTATACACGGTTGTTTCGGGTGGTACCTCCACCGGATCGCACGCAGGGAGCCGACGGCCGCCTGCCACGAGTGCGGCGCTGAGGAAGATACCGCGCAGCACACGCTGTCTGAGTGTGCTGCGTGGGGGGAGCAGCGCCGCATCCTGGCGGCGGCCGTGGGAACGGACTTATCGCTGCCGAGCGTGGTTTCGGCCATGCTCGACAGCGAACAAGCTTGGCGAGCGATGGCCTCCTTCTGCGAGGAGGTCATCTCGCAGAAGGAAGAGGCGGAGAGGGCCCGCGAGGAGCCGGAGGCTCCCCCCTTCGTTTCCTCGCCGCCGTGAACTCGTACACGGCGGCGAGAACTCCTGCCTCCAGCTCCCAGGGCAGGGAGCCGGCGAGCGTGAAGGCCGCTGCCGAGGACACCGTCCGGTACGCCCGGATTGCCCTCAGTGCCACCGTGCGCTGCGTGCCCTAAGCGCTCCAATATCATCCAGAAATAACATCCACCCACCCATGGTGTCGTGTAAAATTAATTGAAAACTGTGTCATAAGTTGCGATAAAATTCTTTATTTTCGTAAAGTTATATTTACTTAGAATTTGAGAGCCTTATCACCTTATATAAACGCCTGTTTTATATTTCAAATTTATAATTAATTTCAATTTTCATTTGGTTCAATATTGATATAATTGAAAACGAAGTGGCAAATAACTGAGTAGCCATGATGAAAACCTTTGATTATTAGATTGTTGACAAAATATCCTCAATAAAGTACAAACTTTAAAAAATCAATAAACTATGGTCCAATGTCGACCACTGGGTGTCCACTAGTTTAAATTATTATGAACTAGCGGACCCGGCGAACTTCGTTTCGCCTAGAAGTCAAATCATCGTCAATAGTCACAAAACCGACCAAGAGAGAGTCGGAGAGTTCTGAACAAAATTTCGTCAATCACAGATTTTTTGTTTTAAATTGAATGACGTTGACATTCGTTACGCGCGTTTTTTAAAATATGCAAAATTAAATGTATATTTTTCAATCTTTCTGAGAGATTTTCTTAATATTTGTTTCCGTAAGAACCTTGTACAGAGTATTAGAAAACTACAAAAAAAAATAAGCCAAATCGGTCAAGCCGTTTTCATGTTATGTCGTGACAACGGAAAACGGGTTTCATTTTTATATATATAGATTTACATATTATATTTGTTGGAATGTTAAATAAAAAGTCAATATAATGCGACATAACTACGTTTAATCATAAATAGATTACAGAACCAACACAAACTATAAAAACATACGTGCACTTGACGAGGCACAGAACTCGCGACTGAGTATATATATATACCTAACAATATTATTATAAATTTAACCTACAATTTGACCAGTTGATTTCAAAGGGCATGTAAGGCATGCAACGTCAGTCATGTTAAAAATATTGGAACGTAAGAGTGACGAAAATTTTGACGGATGTCAACCTGTCTTCCATTTATATGTGTGTATATGTTGTGTAAAATTCGAGCAGTAGTGTGAGTAATGTATATTTTAATTAATTTAATATGCTATTTATATTATAATAAATATTTATATTAAAAAAATAGCTTTCTGCACTTCTCCTCCATATAAACTTCACGTTGATCCGTTCGTCAGCACACGGCGCACGCGGCGACTTAATGCGAATATGAGCATCGCTCTCGGCTATCACCTGACGGTAACGAAGCGATGTTCGTTCATTGGATAAACCTAGTAGAGTCTCCCCTACTTACAAATCCTTATTTACTATAAAACTCATTTTAGATCGACAGTTATTGTAGTAATTACAAAGTAATACTAATAACATAGTACAATGCCAATATGTTTTAATTACATTGTTATTCATTCTAAATAGCAACTTTACTATTCTATCTCGACTGCACATAGAATGGATTTCCGGTTTTAATAAATAACAAAAGGTTCCAAATGTTACTTAAATCTAGAATAATTCTATTACAATTTCACATGTCCGATTTTAATTATCGTGACACTAATTTAGGTCTACTTTAAATCAAGAATCAAATCAAGTTAGAAATGTTATTTGCACGACGCCACTATTTCTCTTAAGATGGTGTCTCGCGTCGTATGGCGTGACACCGGCTTATTTAGTTACTTCTATCAGTGCTTATATGAATAAACATGTGGAATGCTTAGAAGTTATGAACAGTTTAATCAATCTAAATTACTCAATAATTTACAAGAATCCACATGAACAATAATTAAATAGAAGTGCATTAACAACACATTGCCTATATTGATTAACTTTCGACTGCTGGATGCTCCCACTATGACATATACGATGTATTTTATGTCTACTATCTGTATTATTTCGTTCATATTTCCAACGGAAACGTTGCTTGTAATTGTAAAAATGTATGTTAAATATAAAAGATGAACTGACCGCTCAAGAACATAAATTTATCTTTAGCTTCTTTGTCGTGTAGATGCTTCCTGTTTAAAATAACATAAAAAATTAGCACAGTATCGAATGTGGCGAGTTGACGGCGAGTACGCGTCGCACATGAGACTCGATTGCCTGCCAGAACAAATGCTCTGAAGGGGAACTTGGGAACACACCTGCGTTCTGTGTTACCATCATACACCCATACCCTCTCATCTATTATCGACACCGGCGTCCATCCCGCGCCTTCTATCCGCTCGATCCCTCGAGTTTACTGCCCACAACTTTACACATGTTTCCAGAAGTCTAACAAGAACCGAACTATTCTGTAATGAAAACGATAAATACGGACCCATTGAGCTGTGTCAGGGTGATTCGGACAAGTTTAGACATGCCTTTTGCTAATTAATTTTAATGAATAGAGTAATTAATTTGCAATATTTAAGGAACGAACTGTATCTCGGATTGCAGAAGCACAGTAGTGATTGCGTCGATTACACACGTCGGGTAGCTATGACAGTGATTCTCTATGATTTCCTCAAATAATGCTCGTGTGTTGTTTGACCAATGAGTGAGTTCGACTTTTTGAAGTGACCGTTGTACTTACGTACTACTTACGTACTGTTACGTACTTTTATAAATAGGAATCAAGACGCAGAACTTGTACATATTACCATTATATCGTGAGATCGCAGATTCGATTGGTGCGTCAAGATGGATTTTGTTTCAGGTTTACGACTTTATCAATACATGTGTTCTTTATTCACAACACAATTTTCAAATCGGACCAGTAGTACCTGAGATTACCCCCTTTTTTTTTAACGTGGGGAAATCCCTTATGGATACGCCACCCCCCGGGGGAGAGGGTCGCCTCGCACAGACAGACTAAAACCCCACGGTGTACTGACAGACCGTTTTGTGGGGGCGGCAAGCGATCGAACAAGCTAATCAACCTTGTAGAGCCGCCCCCACGGTCCGCCCGGCGGAAGGTGACCGCCGGGCTCCTACCTATAGAGGGATAGACCGGATACACACCGGCTGCCCCCCCTCGTCCGCCGGACCTGTGCAATGAGGAGATGGCCCCCCCGGCCCATCCCCTCAGGTCCGGCTACGGTGGCAGGAGGAGTTGGGCGAAGCGCCTTCTCCTCCTGCATGTCCTCCTTTAGCGGAGACGGCCTTTTTCAGGGTCTGCCTCGCGGGCCCTCTCCGCCACCTCCTTCTGCGAGACGACCTCCTCCGATAAGTCCGTTCCCACGGCTGCCACCAGAATGTGGCGCTGCTCCCCCCACGCAACACACTCAGACAGCGTGCGCTGCGCGGTATCTTCGTCAGCGCCGCACTCGTGGCAGGCGGCCGTCAGCTCCCTGCGTGCGATCCGGTGCAGGTACCACCCGAAACAACCGTGTCCGGTGAGTACCTGCACCAGTCGGAACGTCAGGGAGCCCCACTCCCTTGCTATCCACTCCCGCCGGACCGGGGGGGCGGCGTCCACAGTGAACCGCCCGAACCGCTCGTCCGCCAGGTCCTGCTGCCACCTTTCGATGGCGTCCCCCCTGAGACGTTGTCTCTCCGCCTCTACCTCCCTGGGAGCCGGAGGCTCCCCCCTTCGTTTCCTCGCCGCCGTGAACTCGTACACGGCGGCGAGAACTCCTGCCTCAAGCTCTCAGGGCAGGGAGCCGGCGAGCGTGAAGGCGGCCGCCGAGCACACCGTCCGATAGGCCCGGATCGCCCTCAGTGCACCGTGCGCTGCGTATTGCGGAGTATACTATGGATTTTTGTCTTTTATTACTAATTGTCTTACTGGCAGTTTTTTTGTTACTTTGTTTAGATTAACTTTTACTAGTTCAATTAGAAGCAGTTCCTGTAAACTTACAACCGTCCAATTATGCATATTTGTTAATAGCTGATAAATAGAAGAAAAAAACAAGATAGTTTCTTTTAAATTCACAGTAGCAACCATCCCGGCAAGAACGAAGAAGTTCGAAAATTCTTATCTTTGTCGTACTGTGAAGATGTGGAATAGCCTCCCAGCCAGTGTGTTCCCTTCCTCGTATGACATGGGGTCCTTCAAACGAGGCGTGAAGAAGCACATGTGCAGGTCAGCATGATAGCGACGACTGCCGTTGTTATTTAACACCGACGGTCGCCGTTACTTATGGTCTGTACTGTACTTTTCATCAGGTACCGCAAAGACACTTTGCCGAATGAGTTAAAAAAAAAAAAAATTTAGGGCACGAGTGTTGTCCAGTCGTGAAAAATACATGAAAAGAACGAAAAGAACTAAGATGGTGAATGGGCCGCGAACGACGAAAATCTATTAAGTCTATAAGTCTATAACTCATCACAAAAAAAAGTGTACTCGTTACAATACTAGGCTATAGTAAACTAACAGGCATGCGATCGTCCAACAATGATGCATTAATTGAAATGAATAATAGACTTCGAAACAAGCCCAGCAAAAAGGAAAAAAAACAGCTAATATTAAAAGAAAATTTTTAATGAAGTCTTTATTCGAATGCTCTAAATAGAAAAAATTAACTATAAAGTACATGAAAACCATGCTTTTTTAACCGACTTCAAAAAAAGGAGGAGGTTATCAATTCGTCTGTATTTTTTTTTTTTTGTTACCTCATAACTTTGGACTGGGTGAACCGATTTTGATTATTCTTTTTTTTTTTTAAAGCTGGTACTTCCAGTGTGGTCCCATTTTAATTTGGTACAGTTCCGACAACGGCATCCAGTGCAAAACCGTATAAGTTTCAAATTTGCATTAAGTATGTACACGACAAATAGACGAATAACTCAATATTACGCTAACCGGTTTCGATGATTCATTTTTTATTGAAAAGGATGTACTTCAAGGGTAGTTTGATGAGAGTTTGGTTAGGTTCTGATTATGGGATCCGTGGCAAAGTAAGAAAACTTTCAAGAAACGAGCCTACTCCTTTCTTAAGGGCCGGCAACGCATCTGTGTTTCCTCTCGTGTCGCAATTGTCCATGGGCGGCCGTGATCACTTACCATCAGGTGACCCGTATGTTCGTTTGCCACCAATATTATAAAAAAAACTCTTCAATTCTTAGGAGCCTATTGTGCTTATGTTCGTTGCTGTGTTGCAACATGACGCAAGCATTGTAATTACATTACTTAAGGTGTATAATGTGTGAAGCGATGGTAGCCGAGTTGGTGGTAGAAACTATCGCGGATTACTGAAAAGGTTGCGTTCGTACCAAACGTTACTTATTGTACAACCAATTGAAACCATATCGCATACCATACCGATAGATACCATACCGCAAAAATGCGCATATTTTAATATACTTAAGGCGGAATGGAGTTCGCGGGCACTGCTAGTAAAATATATTTATGTACACTAAAAATGGAAAAATAAAGTAAATTTTCAAAAAAAAGTATTAACCGACATCAATATCAATCAAAAACCCATAAGGCACTAAAAACCGGAAAATAAATAGTTTATCAAATTAACCAAATTAAATAAAACATATGAATATGAGTGCTACCTAGAGATGTATTGGAAGTCGGTGCCAACCAAACCGAAAATCATATCATGTAATACAAAAATTTTGGTTGGTACCGACTTCCAGTACATCTCTAGGTAGCATACATATTCATATGTTTTATTTAATTTGGTTAATTTGATAAATTATTTATTTTCCTATTGTTAGTGTCTTATGGGTTTTTGATTGATATTGAAGTCTGTTAATACTTTTTTTTGAAAATTTACTTTATTTTTTTACATTATTTAATTGCATATATTCTAAAATCTTGTCGCGAAATCTAAAAAAGAAACTGCATAAATTTGTATGAATGAACAGATACCATTTTTTCATTAGTCCCTTTAGGAAATACGTTAACTTTAACATGGCCGGTGAAAGACATTAACTTGGACATTTTTCTTTACACGAAAATCTCGCGACCATCTTTTATAATATGCATTATTGTATAATGTATCAGAAGAATGAGTTTAACGTACTTCAACGTATTTTTATTCTGTTTTGTGAATTTCTATACAAGCTTGTTTATAAAAATCTATTTTAAAATATCAATTTATGTTTAACTTCTTGACACGCATCATTATATTTTAAATAACATCTATCTTTAAAATATAACAAATTTATAGTCTGTATGTTGTCTCATGTATAAGGTTCTAGATTTCTGGATAGTTTATTATTATTATTATTTTGTTCATGAAGCTTATTACTACTCATTTAATTTATTACACTTAAAAATGATAAGTAACTTCTCAAGAGTAATATCTGGACGACAATAACGCCAATTACAATTTCTTGAACATAGATTATTAAAAGAGCAGAAAATTTCAACAAAATCTAACTAAAATCGTAGAGTATCAATTAGTTTTAGTATTATTTCTCTTTCTGTTTCAATTTCCTTGTTTTTGTATGATTATGTTAAATTTTTAAATATGTAAAATAGTTTCATATTTAGATTTATTAATATGTAATTTATTGTTGGAGCATGCCGTGGTTGTCTTTAAATATGACTACACTTATAATGTATCACAACAGTCCTACTTTTTATATACTTATTAGTGTACTGTCATGTTGACGATCCTAAAATAAATTTAAAAAGAATAGTAACAAATATCATCACAAACTTCCTTTTTATAAGTTTAGTTTGAGTATTTTAGTAGGATTGTCAATGTAAAAACATTATCGCAGGAGACACGGAATTTTATTTTTATACTAGGTGGTGCCGGAGACTTAGTTCTCATCATCATCATCATCATTACCCTTATCCCACTTAAGTAGGGTCGGCACAACATGTTTTCTTTTTCCACTCTTCTAGACTTAATTCTAGACTTAGTTCTCGTTAGAATGATTTTGTTGTTTCACAGGAAATAACGTTTTGTACAGATTAATTGTAGACTATAATATTTAACCTTATACACTTTTCACTTACTTTGAAATCGTCTAAGTATTGCTTAGGCCACGAGGAAAACCGAAATGGTATTTAATATATGTAGTGTAAATGTTACTCTAAAAATCCTCTAACATATAATTTTGGTCAAAAGAGGAAACCAGTTCAGATTGTACATGTCCGCGTCGCCTCAAACCAGAGTTGAAAGTGTATTTTCAATGCATAATATTTGCAGAAATAATAAATGTGCATTTTGTGTGAATACCGATGTGAATTACCGATTTTCCGGATTGTGAGTTTAAGCGCCATGTCTAGCGGGTTTTGGTGTCAAAAGGCTATTATAGAATGGATCAATATGTGAACGATGGTGATGTTCGGAATTGACTCCTCTCTGTGCATCCACTAAAAACGATTGTGAAGTAATCGTATACTACTACTACATACAATAATAATAATCATAATAATAAAGCCATTTATTCCATATTTCAAAGGTACAATTTTTTTTTTTAGAAAAGTCTTAAGAAATAAAATATTATAAGTATGTTTAGTCTGTTTTGGTTGAAATATGGACCCCTGTTTGGGTAAAGACCTCCTCCATCTTCTTCCAAAGATCCTTGTCGTTGGCTAAATTAATCCAATCCTTTCCTATCGTCTGTGTAATATCATCAGGCCACCGTCTCATTGGTGTACCAACTTGCTTCTTGCCTTGTGGGCCTTTCCATTTTAAAGTTTATATTGTCCATCTCTTGTTGGAGTAATGTGCGATATGTCCAGCCCACTTTCATTTTAATGTAAGTGCATGTATGAGAACATCTGTTAATTTCGTTTTTTGTCTGATTACATTACTCTTCACTTTATGTATTCTCCTATTACATCCTAATAATAAACATAATATATCTCCTAATTTTTAACATGCTTCTTTCCATCGCTGTTTGGGTACATTTGATTTTTTGTTTTATTTTATTGGTAAAAACCCAAGTTTGACAGCCGTATAGTAAACAGGGTAAAATACATGTATCAAAGACAATCTTTTTTAAGTGCAAACCGTAGTTCCCTTTAAGAACCTCTTTCAGTGACCAGAATTTCTTCCAAGTTATATTAATTCTTCTTGCTACTTCATCTTCATTACTGGATTTGTTAAGTGATAACTGTTTACCCAAATATATGTAATCGCTGACATATTCTATGTTGTTTCCATTTATAACAATAGGTCTCTTATGATTGTTAGTCATTATCTTTGTTTTATTCACGTTCATTTCTAATCCAATTTCTGAGCTTTCTTGATCAAGTGACATCATCATTTCCTCCAAGTCCCTAGAGGTTTCGGCTATTATAACTATGTCATCAGCGAATCTTAGATGATTTAGGTAGCATCCATTTACTTGCACTCCTTTGTTTGACCAGTCTAATTTACTAAATATGTTTTCGAGCACTGCTATGAAAAGTTTCGGAGACAGAGGGTCTCCCTGCCTTAAAGGAAGATATCGTACTAATATTTTATTAGATAAGGACCAAGTGACTAAGAAGTAAGTCTAAAAAATATTGATCGAAATATATTCTCTATTTAGTTTTTGAGTGATGAGCGTACAATGGCAAGCCGTTATAGTTTTATTTATATACTAACTGTGCCCACGACTCCGTCCGCGTGGGACCTAATTTAAAAAAACTTACTAATAAAATCATCTTTATGTCTTAAGTCCAATTACTTATCTACTTTTCTCTTGTACTTAAGCCACGTCCTCATAAAAATTACTATAACTTTAATAATCTAATGAAACCAAGACTAAATATTACTCGAGGATATGCTTTATGATTTTCTTGGTGAGGTTTTATCGTGAACGCAATACTTTAGCAGTGATGCGTGTTCATATAACAAACAGACAGACAAAATTATTGAAACCATATAACAAACAGACAGACAAAATTATTGAAACGTATTTCTTTACTTATTCCAAGACACAACAATGTTTTTCACAATAATCTAAAAAGTACAGACTCTTTGTATTTACATTCTTATATGTATAAATGAGAAAATTTACTACTGTAAATTTGTAATACAAGCTATGATAATAGATATTCATGCATAGAAATAGATAACGAATATAATATGTAAACAAACCTTGCAAAGGGATGACAACGCGCGATCGTAATTCCCAATCTTTAAATGTCCGGTGGCTTCATCGCGGTGTTTCTTTGCCTCTATCGGATTGCTAGTCGCCTGGTCTTGCTCCTTGCCGCGTCCCATTACTAATATTGTATCATTTTAATAAGTGTCCATTAATTAAGTGAAGTGTTCAGGGGGGAAAATGTCAAGCCGATTCTCACTAGATCTCAGATGAGGAGAGAGGGAGTTTCGATAAATATCATGTACCTTTTTAGGGAATTAATTTAAGTAATACATGTTTCTAGACAAAATATGCTGAAATCTGGCCCAAATCTGCTATATCTTGAAACCCATGAATAGATCTAAAGTAATTCAGTTTTAATACCTCGAAATATAATGCCATTGTAATAATAATAAAAATAATAAACGAAATTGACTTTTTTTTAATAAATCCAACGTATTTAAACTCAAAATACATATTTTAGAAGATCTCACAGGTGACCCACCTGTTCGTTTGCCACCTATGACATAAAAAAAAAAAAAACCAAATTGCCTTTTTTTAATAAAACCAAAGTATTTAAACTCAACATACATACTTTAGAAGATCTCACGTAAGATTAAGGGGGACGGGGTTGAGATAAATCTCATGACATCTCACCAGGGAGGGAGGGGTGTCGAAAAATCCTCGAAAACGCCTAACGTAATTATTGGGACACCCCCTAACAAATATTACGAATTACATTTTGACTCTGACCACTACATTCGACACTCGCCTTAGTGTTACTCTTAGCCGTTTCGCGTTCCAAGATATACTGGTGTATGTACAGCATCAAAAGAATTGTAGGGATTTATATCTTACGTCATAAACATTATGCAAATGGTGATAACATCGTCACAGTGACACTGTTTTGTTTGGTCACGTTTCTGAATCAAGTCGTATATATCTACTGGTTATTACTAGGCTTGCAGTCTGGCAGGACAATGAAGACTGCATATGAAATGTAGATATATTAGCGATCGTCGTTGTCTTTGGAATACACTATACTTACAGGTAAGAGCAGTTACGGTGTCATGCTTCAATAAGAAAATAAAGAGATAGTAAAATAAAATGTTTTCACAGGTGCGGTCATGAGCTAAAACAAGTTGTGTATAAACATTAATATCATATACGTTTGTTTGACTTTAACGTACTTTATCAAACATATTATGTGAATTGTGTAAATATTTTCAGTGAACCTTGAAATCAAAAGAGTATGATGGACGGCGCGGAAACCTTTGCGGCGGCCCTATCGCAATAAATCTTGTTATGTTTGCCTTCCATTTGTTTCTGATCAGATAATTTTAATGCCCTCCGTCTAACCTCTTTCTGTATATAGGTATCATGTAATAACCTCATATTGAAATTTGATATGAAACGTTTACTGAAATAGGTGAGAAAGCATGTAATCAATTTTGATTAATCCGGTATTTAAGAAAATATGTCTGGATACAATAATCTTTATAAATTGTTTAATTTTTTGCTTAAAGTTAATGCGACCCTTTTACGGTATCCAGTTTGATTCATAAAATAGGCCTGAATACTACTTACACTGCTCAGCCTTTTCACCAATCAATAACATATTAACTGATGCTTTTTTATATCATAGGAGGCAAACGAACAGGTGGGTCACCTTATGTTAAGTGATCACCACCGTCCATAGACAGTTGCAACACCAGGGGAGTCGCAGATGCGTTGCCACTGACGGAACGAAACGCAAAAATGCATGTACTGTTACTTCACATCGGATTTCTGTGAGTGGTTGATACTATGCCGGGTGGGCCGACTCATTCATGTTGAAACCAGTAATAGCTTCAGCGTCGCTCTACCACCTACAAACTATCATTATATTTATAATAAGTCGTATGATTTTGTCCCGAATTTGGAATTCTGTACTTGGTAACATTATCCAAGCACATTATTTTAATCAAATTTGGCTTACTCGTAATTTTTATCTAGTATGTAAATCATATTGCATAGGAGAATATTGAAGCACATTGAAGCTAAGACATCAAACATTCAATATGCTTAAAGACTGTAAAGAAGTTTAAAAATGCGTAAGTCAAAATAAAACAACACTGAAAAATAATTTCGTATTTAAAACAATTTTTCTTATGACCTAACCCGTACATTCCGTGATGGAGCACTATTTGGCATCAAACTTATCGCGAAATCTCTCCTTCGATGTCATCATTGCTCGTGGTTCACGAATCGTTTAGAATAGAGTGCATTAATTTCGAGTTCCCGTTAATCGATTTACTGTTTGATACACTTACATCAGAATAGTAGTTAGATATTTATTTAATTGTAATTCCATCTCTAGCTAACGCGGTAACAATATTTACAGTTTAAAAAAAAAAGGATTTTGAATACAAAATAATCATCTTCAAATTAAACATAACATATTATGAATTATATGTGATTTTAATTATATTTTACAAATACAAATAAAGAGAAATTGTTGAATGTATACTATAAGCGCATCAATTCAAAACAGCTGGCTAATTCATTTTATGTTTTGTTTGTAATTATGAAGACAAGGTTTGTACGTAAGAAAACGTTTAAAATTATCGATAAGGTGCCCACCATACATGTTAGTTAAAAATGAATTTTAAGCTTCATATAAACCGCTTCTTTTTATTTACTGCCCTATTAAATACCAATGCAAATAATATATTTAATCTGAATTTGCACTTGTCTTACAATTATTTCAGTAAGTGGCAGAATTATGCGTAATCTATATATATAATAGAAAAGTGAATGTAACGTGTCTGTACATTTTGGATTTTTGTTAAAAAAAATCGTTGCTGGTGTCTTGGAATAAGTAATAATAAACACTTTAATAATTTTTAGAAATTATTGTCTATCTGCCTGTTTGTTTGAACACGCATCACTGCCAAAATACTAAAGTATATCCTCGAGTAACATTTAGTCTCGATTTTATTAAAATCGGCTTACTATATTTATTTATTTAAGGTCCACAAAACTGGGTTCTATGAATAAAAATGGACACGAACCCTTTTATATGTGAACACAGCATGCATAATATAAAAAGACAAAGTCATAGTATTATTAATACAAAGAAAAATTAAATTATATTAAACATTTAAATACATTTTTTTGCTAGTTGAGGCCAATGGAACACAAAAAAATATATCGAATTTGAAACGTAAACTATTACAAAAAGAAAACATGCGATACAAAGGGCAATGTTGGCCTGCGTTAGTTCTTGCTAATGGTAGATGAAAAGTTTGCCTATTAAGTAAAAGCCTATATCAAAAGTTATTGTCATTTGAATGACGACTCGACTCAAGTACGAGAGAAAAGTAAATGGATTTAATGAGATGATTTTATTATTCACTATTTTTTAGATTAGGTTCCACGCG
>MU160085.1:90606-111628 GCA_015888305.1 Antheraea pernyi | reverse complement strand
ATGATTATTTAATTTTATTTTTACGTATTGTGGATGTGAAGATTCTATGTACAGTAGGTTAGAGAGAAAAAGAGAGAGAGAGTTTATACAATATATACATACATATAATTTTCATTTCAATAGCAAACCAACTCAAGGGTTACCTTTTGATGTATTAACTTGACTATCCCAGATCATTCAGTGTTTAATTTGTTATTATTTATTTTATAAATATTTTTATCGTTTAATTTACAATTGAACTCTATCAACTTGATATTTTATAATGTAAACTATACTGACTGTATAGTAAACGTCTAGAAAAAAGGGAAAGTAATTAGGTTCCAACTGGGGTCCATAGACCCCTCAAGTTATTTTTTTACGTTACCGCCAATATATGTAGGTTAGTTTTTATCTTAATTGAACCCCGTAGATGACGCTACGAACGGGTTGTAGGCTTATTTTAAAAGATTTCTCACATACCATCTGGGTACATGTTTGAGTGAGCCCCTTGATAGTTTGGATTTACAATTGGAAACGGTAGGTGTGGCTGCAATCGAGTTTTAGGTTTAAAAATACAATTGAAACCGGTGATAACCGTTTTGGTGCAGACGAAGTTGCACGGGTCAGCTAGTTAAATAATAAGAATATAGCAGTACAACCACGACGTTGCTACTTTCAGAAGATTTTGTATGTGAAATGAAAGTTTGATTGCGATCGTGTCATATTGTAAACGCTTTGACAGCTGATTTACGAAAACCTGTTTATATGAATTGAGCAGAAATATACTTACATACGAGATATACAGACATATATAATGTTTGCAAAGAATTAGAGATAAAATGGAACAGACAGTAAAAATTAAATCATTACTGGGGTAATAAAATAACAGTAAAAACTAGGAAATAGTAATGAACTAGCTGAATAATAAAGTGATAGACCAAGTTAGAATATTAACAGTTCTCTTTTAACGCTCCCTTTACGCAATATTTCCTTCTATTTGTGGGATATATCTTGTAGCATATATTGTGCAGATATTCTGCGTGTTACAATACCGTTATTGTAAATGAAATACTTTCATGACCATTTTTAGAAGTGGATGGGTCTTCTAATAATAACAAATATAAAAAAGTGCGTGTGTACTTATGTACACGCGTTAGAAGTTATACTTCTTTGGCGTAACAAGATAAAAATCTTTTCAAAAATTTAATCTTTCGTCTTATTCTACGTTCGTAGAAAAATCGACACTAACAATAGAAAAAAGTATTTAATACATTGAAAGTTTTAATACAAAGAAATACAAACAACATATACAAAGAAACAAAATGTCGACTATAGCTAACTTCAAGGTGTCGGTTTTCCGTGACGGTGTGCGCGCGCATCGTAAAAATTTACTCTCATCACTTTTCCCTGACGCGCCAAAAGAAGTATAACTTCAATAAAAAAAGACAACCAAAATAGGAATAATATGTAATTAACAACAACTAAACTATTTTGAATGCGACTGTACTGCAACTAGTAATGACCGGATACACGTATCAATGTGGATGCAATAGAAGGTACGCGTGCCGGCGACCCTGCTTCCCTTTCATCTGACCTGCGTCCCTCTGATACCTAAATTTGTGTTCTGCGCATTTACTTCAGAGCGGTTAAAAATTTGACGCGAACTGTACGAACTTGTGCATTTAATAGTACAGTTGTTTTTTTTTTATTGTAGCACGACAAAGTGACTGTACTATACCTGATGGTAAGCACAGTACAATCCAAAAACAATGGCGACCACCGAGAGACACACTATCCATCGCCGGTTGCCGCTGTCATGCCGGCTTGCGAAAAGCTGGATATTCACAGGCTGATCCGGAAACGCGACCCGCAGAAGCGAATCACTATGACGGGCTTTTTCGCCATATACATGATGGTTGCGACCCAGTCAGGCTGTAAAACCCTACCACCCCGCTTTTGCCATTGCCTCGTTCGTTAATCAGCAGGGTGCACCACGTGCAGGTGAGGTTGGCTTAGGTGTCCCAAGTCTTATGATGTTATTCGACACCCCTTACACCCCAAAGATACTTCCTACTAAAATATAAGTCATTCTTATAACAAGATGGGACACGTAATACAACTTAAATATACAGTAACTTGAAAGTATCAGATATAACCTGTGTTAATAGGGGTCGATTCCGAAATAAATAAGAAATTAAAAAAGCACAGGAAACAGAAATTGTATATAATCATAAATTTTTACACGTATCATCCTAACAATTGCTATTGCGAATATAATGAGCCGCGGGAACTAATGAAATAATTAATAAGGACCACAGATAGAAGTGAAAACTAAAATCAATGAAATAACTGTGTTCTCTTTTGAATATCTAAATTAATTGTAAACTGCATTACAATATTTGAATTTCATAATTTGTATATTGAAATTATGAACATTGGTCTCGCGAATTTTTTTATAAATAACTCCTTCTATGTCAGTGTTGAGAGAGTATCGATATACTAGACTTTTACGATATCGATGCGTTTATTTATAGTATCGAAAGTTTCGTACACCATGAGTCTTAAGACATATATTATTTTAATAGATGTTACCGCGACTTCAAACGCGTGGAGGTTAGCGAAAAAAAATTGTTCAGTCTAAACATGTGCGTTAGGCCCTTGCGATTCTAGACATTGCTTCTATAGTTTATACATTTTTTTTTATACCATAGGAGGCAAATATACAGATGGGTCATCTGATGATAAGTGATCACCACCGTCCATAGACACTAACAGCTGCAAGTGCGTTGTCAGCCTGTATTTGGGAAAAGAGAGAGGGGAAGAGGAGAGGAAAGAGGAAGTGCCCTCACTAACCGAACGAAATGCAACCAAGCAAGCACTGATATTTCACGTCGGTGTTTCTATGAGAGGGTGATACAACACCGGGCGAGCTGACCCATTCATGCTGAAACCAGTAATAACTTCATCGTGGCTCTACCTCCTAAAGCTCTCTCTCTTAAAGCTCGCTACAACATTGGTGTATAAGCAGTTTCATTATAAGACTCAATATTATTATAAATTTATTTATTTTATTTATTTATCGATACATGGAAGTCACTAGTGAGAATAACAGTGACCCGTAAATCCTGACCGATGTCCAAGATCTCACGATAACTCTAAAGAGGCAATAACAAGTCACTAAGGAAATCTACAAGCAACATAATCTAGAATAAGGATATTACCACATGAACTCGAATTTGATACGTTCGTAATTAAATTCACATATATCGATGGCCCAAGATAGGGGTCAATGGACTTCTGTGGAGGAGGCCTTCATTCAAGGAAAGATTTTTGCAAATAAAAAAAGTAGATTTATCATAGTTATAAGATTCTTTTGCATTATTATTACTTTGCAAGAAATATAAGGCATTTTTATTTTATTATATCGATGGTATTGTGGTGCAGAAAGCAAACTACTGGTAGTATTTAAACTTATACGAGTGAATACTCGCTCACGAATAACAGGAAAATAACTTTTTTTTTTATTGTAGCACGGCAATATGACTGCACTGTGCCTGATAGTAAGCACAGTACAATCCAAAAACAATGGCGACCACCGAGTGACACAGTATCCATCGCCGGTCGCCGCTGTCATGCCGGCCTGCGAAAGGCTGGATATGCACAGGCTGATCCCGAAACGCGACCCGCAGAAGCGAATCACTATGACGGGCTTTTTCGCCATATACATGGTGATTGCGACCCAGTCGAGCTGTAAAACCCTACCCCCCCGCTTTCGCCATTGCCTCGTCCGTTATTCAGCAGGGTGCACCACGTGCAGGTGAGGTTGGCTTGGATGTCTCAAGTCTTCGATGTTATTCGACACCCCTTACACCTCCTTTCTTATTTACCCGGTTGTGGTTCTACGTGTAGACTATGACTTGTGTTTCGTTCGTTAAATCGTCGTAGATTCATCTAGGGTGTTAGGTTAGTCGCTTACAGTATTCTAAGAGATGACAGTTCATGGTCACATTTAACATATAAAATAATAATATCACAACAAATACCAATGAACAACAAAGATAACCTAAGTTAAAGTTTATTCTAAGCCTTTAAAAGTATAAACACAAACGAAATAAACCTAGATGCAATGACCGATGTCGAAAGCTGCAAGCTTAATGAAACCGACAATAAACACTTTTGTTTTATTCATGCCGTTCCCACGTTCACTCTCAAGTGAAAGTAAAATCACCCGATGGTCACTCTGCGCTTTAATATAGACGCTTATAGGATTGCGTATAGTGTTTTTATTTTTCTAGATAATTAGTTCAAATATTAAGCACCTATTTTTTAATTGATTTAGAACGAGAATCGATTACAGGGTATCCTCCATAAATATTGCTACTATCTAAACCTTCAGCCTATGTATACATTAGATGTATGAGCTGCTTGAAATAACACTAAAGTAACAAAATTTTGATAACCTTCAAAAGTAACACCGTGCAAGCTTACAGTACACTAGTATAAATATAAGTGTTAAATTTATGATAAGGCGGTGATATTATTTTAGTTTATGTTGACTGTAGCAAAATTAAATTATCTCTTTGATTGATGAAGTCTGTTGCGGCCGCGTAAATAGTAAATTAGAAAATATTGTGTCAGCGAGGGCAGGAGCACTTTGTTTTTTGATCGCTCCCGGCGCTCGCGACGCCAGCTAGTTCAATCGGTAGCATCGTATAGGAAGCGCGTGTATCTTGAGACTATCGTGGGTTCCTCGTGTCACGCTAAACTATTGTGATTACGTTATTGTGATAACTTCACTGTGATCACCATACACCATCGTCATATCACCATCGCAACTCGTCGGCGTCGACCACAGGCATCGAATCTCGCACAATACCGGTAATCACAACATTTTGCTATTGTTCTCGCTGACTTCACCTCTTATTAACATCACAGGTTGTTCTCGATCCTGTGGGAACCACCACCAAAGTCGTTACTTCGCAGAAATCCATAATTATTTACCAACCACTCCATTCTAATATTTAATATGAAACTATTTGCGCACGGTAACTGTAAATGAGACCTCATATTCATTGGTGATAACATATTCAATGTTCATACCGATCCAACAAAGTTTAATAAGTAAGCTATATGACAGCACAAGTAGCATATCAAATGCATAAGGGAACTATTTGAAAGTAAGTACTAAGGAAGTAATAATCTTGTGTTACTTGACTCTATATTGTGTAAAATTGGTGGTGTTTTATGTAATATAGTTTATTGTGCATAAGTGAAGCGAATGGAAAACCATACCACGGACCATGAATTCTGAGATGCCACAAAAACTCCATGGAACGTTCTAACAAGATGTCCACCATCTTGTTAGTTCATTGAAATTATATCAAAAACTTGGAATATATCGATACTCACTTGACAATGGCAGTAATAGTCTACTAGAAGACTGGTGGGAATGGAAGAAGAACTTGTAATACTATTAACTACTCGACAATGGCATATAATAATCTAAAAGATTGGTTACCAAAAATAAAGTAAAAAAAAATACTTCGTCATTCAAACTTTTGACTCGGATCAAAACGGTTAAAATGTATATAAAGATACCTTTTTATATTAGAGCCAGAGAAGTGAAACTTCTCAATACTTACTTATATGTGTGTACACACATTTTTTTACGTTTTTCGTACGTTTTACCGTTGTTTTGTGCGTAAAGGTGCTGGTTCAAAGGGGGGTTTTTGCGAAATAAGGGATGTGGACTCACCGTTGTTGATTTTTCTGGTTTCACTTCACTCGCGGCGATATATATTTTGCACTATATATGATTCAGTGTCTATGCGCTTTTTACAAAATATTTTAGAATAGTAGTAATGAGTGACTACCAAATTCTTGCGTATGAAGAGATGATGAAGAATGAGATGAAGAGATATTTTTGTTGCGTCCGCGGTAAGGATCGTGGCGTAAGTGACAGATGATTGGTAGGAAAAGGAGGCGGAAGGGACGCTTGTGCGTTCGGAAACATGAATATATATAATGCGCGCCAACAACCGTCCATCTGATGTTAACGTGTTACAATCGAGTTTACAGTGGTAATTCGAGTAAAGAGCAAAGGTCATCGTCCGAGAAATCCGTTTGGTTATAAATTTATAATTGTTTTATGTAAATCGCATGTAATGAAACAACAATAAAACAAAGTACAAGGGGAAAGACTGGTGTATACAGATTAATTAGCCAATGACTCACTAATAACGGTTGTGGTGTGAAAAAAAATTACAATTAAATCATGATTTTATGAATCAACACTTACTCACTTAGGGTCTTCATACAGTCTTTTGTCGTTGCTTAATATGGCAAAAGTATAAAAAACATAAATATTTAATAAATATATTATGCACTAATACGTCAGAAGATACTCTGTGGTCTTGTATGTGGGGTAGTGTTACTCTGTGGTTATAAGTGTCCAGCCTAGGGAGTTTTTGGCGGGATCTTGGAATGCCATGTAGTGGTCTTTATATTTTATCAATAATCTTGTGTTATTTGGCTCTATATTGTGTAATGTTGGTGGTGTTTTATGTAATATAGTTTGTTTATTGTGCATAAGTGAAGTGAATGGAAAATAATACCACGGACCATGAATTCTGAGATGCCACAAATACTCCATGGAAAGTTCTAACAAGATGGCCACCATCTTGTTAGTTCATTGAAATTATATCAAGAAACTTGGAATATTGATACTCACTTTACAATGGCAGTAATAGTCTACTAGAGAACTGGTTGCCAAAATAAAAAAAATAAAAGAGTGTCCAGCGAATGGAGGCTCGAGGTAAGGAGAACTATCTCATATGGGAGACATGTTGAAAAAGTGTCCTGCTCTAAACACTAAATAATAGTTCCAATACCCTCCTAAATGGCGCTAACATAGGCAAAGGTTAACCCGAAATAATCTTGTAAATATAACCTAAAACAGCTGCTGCAAGAAAACGTGGAGTGTGATAGAATTTTTGTGAACTTTAAATAATACGTTTAGTAATTTCTGAGTGTTTACTTTTGTAAAACTTTGTTGAAATAATTGAAGAATAGTGAAACTTATTGTTACTTTATTGGCATGCTAATTTAACGCATTACAAGTCTAACTGCGAAATCTCATACACCTCCGTGCACGTAATGTGCTTAAAAGGAGTACAGTATTTTGTTTGTATATTATTATTTAATACTTGGTACTAAAAACTATGCTTTCACCGTCGTCCTCGTTTAATTAAATCACGCGGGATTGATAAAATATCTGTAATAAAATCAGACAACTTAAAAACCTGATTGGATATTCAAGTTATCTTGATATTAAGCGGGTTTCTAGGTTAAAGGAATTATGAATTGGAGAGTGAATTAAATACCAAAATATGATATGTCCCGTTTGGGAATGTACGCTGTGGGTCATTCAACTATTTCGTAAGCACCAACGAGGAACGGATTAAGCAGAAGACCACGTTTAACGCTGTTTCGGTTTAATGCTCTTTTATTTGAATTATGGAATTCCCCGAAATTGAACGCAGCGTTAGGCTTCCCGATATCCGAAGCAGTTTATCTGTGTTTCTTCTTTCCTGCGGTGTTTTACGAACGTATTTTTATAGCTTCAAACATTTGTTGACGTTATTTCAAGTATAAATTTATATAGTACTAGCCTCTGCCCGCGACTTCGTCCGCGTGGTATAGTTACTTTGAGTTAACGCTTACACGCAGCTAAAGCTCTCAAGAGGAGATAATACCCCGATTTTGAAACATTCTTCATTGGTGCTACGCTCCTATTAGTCTTACATTCTTCATTGGTGCTCCGCTCCTATTAGTCTTAGCGTGATGATGTATGTAATCTTCCCCGATAAATGAGCTATATAACACTGAAATAATTTTTCAAATCGGACCAGTAGTTCCTGAGATTACCCCCTACAACGTCACAATGTCACAAACTTTACCGTGTAGAAGCTTCGGCTTACTACTAGAAGATTCTCGACTAACACGGACAGCCTAATAATAATACTCGGAATGCGTGAAATAGACTGTTTATTAAAATGATCATAAAATGTATTTATAGTAACATGCGATATTTTATTAATTTCTTCAATTTTTTGACCGACGTTCTATTTATAATATTTACAAATGTTTCAGCCAGCCTGCCAAAGAGGATGACATACTCGGTAGCTACAACCTCTTTATAATATTAAGTATAAAACGCTACATTAAATAAAGCTACGCCGTATAAAACGAAGGCTTCTAAGGATTTGTAGAATAAAATATTTATATGTGTTATACTTATTTATTACAATAATCATTTGTTAACATGTTTATAAGTTTTTTGTTAACTATAATCACATTTTAATTATTCTAACAGTCTCTTAATTGAGACCAGAGTTTTTACTCATTTGAACATTTTTGGTTTTATAAATGCTTAAATCTTATAAACTAACATAAAACAAATACTTAAAAAATATTAATATATTAAAATCAAGTAATAGAATCAACAAAAGAAAGAAACATTTTAGAAAAAAACTATTAATTAATACATTTGTGACAAATGGCAAGTTTGTGTTCGCCACACAAGGATTTGTTGCAGTTGGTGCACAATTCTTTGTCATTCTTCGCCTTGGGGAGGGGCGAATTGCACTTTTTTTGACTATCGGAAAACAATGATGGTAAATGATTATCTTTCATTGCTGCAGATAATGTAAAGATCCCGACCAGAGCTCTTATTTCATTGGAATCTGTCGGTCTCTGGGTGGCTTTTACATCTATGTATTTAACGCATTTTATTGCTATCTCGGCATTAATGTGGGCTACAATTAAATTAATCATACTATCAGTTACAAAAAATAAAAAATAATAAAGTGGATCTAATTCATTTTTGCAGTTACGTGTGGGCCCAGGTATAATATTTCTTGAGGCTGTTCAGCTTCGTGAACCCAGTTTTACTGATGAACATTTGTGTTTGTCTTCTCCGCGAAGAATATTCCTTGTTGGTATAATAGTTAATTCGTGTGAAAAAATCTCTTCCTCACCATTTGTTTAATAAGCCGGATCAGCCTGAATGTGGTCTTCTTTTTCTTTGAGCAGTTGAGAACTTTGAGAGCAGTTTTCTTCGTCGCTATTATCATTCAATAACAGCTGACGAAATATATCCAAAATAAAAATAATTAAATAAGTATTCAAATAAAAATAATGCAGGTTCTTATTTCACTGCAGGCAAATTAAATACAAAGTTTACAAAACATCGAAATAATTACAACACCAATAATAATGAAAAATAACTCTGCAAGAATAACGTAAATACTAACCTTCGTCGATTCAATGACTCATGGTGGCTGGAACGGCGCACAGAGGTCCCCTACTCAAAAAACGCTATGATACATCGCCTGAGCTGCAGGTCGACTGAGATTAGCCGGAATCTGGAAAACGTACGACTACGCACTCAAAATTTATACCACTTTTTATGAATCCGCGTCGTCGTTTTGACGAAGGTTAATGAAATACAAACTACATGTGACTCAAAGATATGTTTTATGATTTTCTTGAAAAGTTTTTAATCATAAACGTAGTACATTAGCAGTATTGTGTGTTTACACAAACACATAGACGGACGGACAGACATTTCTAAAAATGATTAAAATGTATTTTATTACTTATTTACAAAGAACAGACACGTTAGATTTACGTTCTTATTATATGTATTATAAATGAATTATGATGAATTAAAACTTTTTTAAAGCAAGTATTCAATACGTATTTAACTTTTTTGTAATAACACGGTGTATCTATTGTATTGTATTAAGAAGTTGTTTGAGACTGCCGCAGAATATGCGTTACTATGTTGAATATAAAAATTAAAGTTTTGTATTACGGGATTTCTCCGTACAAAACGCATTGGAAAAAAAAAACATTTCCCGTTCCACACATTGGAACCGAAATGGTCTCAGATGGCCCGGTTCCAAAGGGGTTTCCTTCGACTAACGATCCGGTTGTGGAATGAGCTTCCAGTTTTTCCTGGCGATTACAGTATGGGGTGCTTCAAGGGGAAAATAAATAGGTTACTTAAGGGTCGGTTAACATCAGGCGGCCCTCATGCCTGTTTGCTACCGTCGTGGTATAAAAAAAAAAATCCTTTTTCTTCGTTTCTAACAAATTATAAACATAAATTTCGACTTATTAGCGATGACCATAAAACTATTTATCATATAAAGGTAAGATATAAATATATAAAATGAGTTTTTGGCGGTCTCTAATCTAGCGACTTTTACATTTTATCGATAATCTTGTGTTATTTGAATCTATATATTATCTAATATTGCTGGTGTTTTAAGTAATATAGTTCAGTTATTGTGCACAAGTAGGTGGTAGAGTCACGCTGAAGCTATTACTGGTTTCAGCATGAACGGGTCGGCTCGCCCCCCGTACTGCCCACCCGACAAACAGCAACACCGACGTGAAGTAACAGTGCTTGCATTGTTGCGTTTCGTTCGGTCAGTGAGAGCGCCGGAGGCACACTTCCATTTCTCCCCTCCCCGTCCCATCCCCGCAAACACAGGCTGGCAACGCACTTGCGACGCTCCTGATATTACAAGTGTCTATAGACGGTGGTGATCACTTAACATCAGGTGACCCTTATTCGTTTGTCTAGTTAAGCGGTTGTAAATAATACCATGGAGCATGAATTTTGGGATACCACAAAAATTCCATGTTAAGTTCTAACAAGGAAACTACCCTCTTGTTAAAAAATTCAAATTATCGCATGACACATGTACTATTATTATCTACTCCATAATGGTAGCATTAATCTAGGTGTTTAAAAGGTCCGGAACACGCTTGCGACTCCCCTGTTGTTGCTAGTGTCTACGGACGGCGGTGATCACTTAAAATCAGGTGACCCACCTGTTCGTTTGCCTCCTATGCTATAAAGAAAAATTGATTGCTAAAAATAAAAGACAAACATAAAAAATAATAAACAATTTATTTTTTATTCTTTTTATCACTCTTCTCCCTCTTCCTTTTATTAATAGGGTTCCGCGGGTCGTATATATCGAACCAATCGTCTCCTTTCGTTGAGGCGTCCTTAGCAAGTATAGCACCTTTGTCTTCAAAACGTAGAGTGTGACCTAACCTGCAGAATATAAGAAATAATATAAATATTTTGTGGAAGAAATTACATAAATTCTGCTTGCGTATACTTTTTACTTACTGCAACTATTTACTTTCTTTTTTTTATATTATAGGAGGCAAACGAACAGACGGGTCACCTAGTGGTAAGTGATCACCGCCGTCCATACACACTAGCAACACCAGCGTAGTCGCAAGTGCGTTGCCAGCCTGTGTTGGCGGCGGACGGGTGGGGACTAGGAAGGGAAAGGGAAGGGGAAAGTGGAAGTGGAGGGGAGGCGGGTCTCCGGCTCTCTTATCTGTTGGTTATAGACGTACGTTTATAGCTATGTATGTAAGTACACAGCGGTACTACGTAAATCGTATACAAGCTTTTATTAATTATTATTTGTAATGAATATATTCATCGAGACGCAAATCAAAATGTCATCAATCAGGAGTCTATGTTTATAATTAGATCCGGAGGTAGATAAAATATAATATATATAGATAAAAATATAATATAGATAAAATAGTTTATGGGAGGTAAGAAAATTCAACGGAGCACTTTCAAGTAACAGAAACGTCAACGAAGTGTATGAAGGCACATATTTGAAAGTTGTCAGTTTCACATGTCAAAATCACTTGTTGTCTATTATCGTTTTGTATCAAACTTGTCAACAAAATTACATAACAGTGACATATCAAAGAGGATTTATAACAAAAAATACACAAGCATTTTCCATACCGATCCGATTATGAGAAGTAAAAATAGCGTGGGTGGTAGCTAGCCAAATAGACTTGTGTTCCTTCACCGAAAGCTCCAGCTGAGAAGGATTCGAACCTAAGTCCATCGACGCAGTGTCAAAATATGCTATCAACAAAAAATAAAAATAGCCTTACCAATCGTCCGTGTTAAAGTTATCATCTTCCTTGGCTTCTTCTGTACTCAATTGTTCTTTATCAACTTCTGCTTGACTCTTCTCTTTGATAGCGTGTAGTTTAGTCTTGAATTTATCCAGTAGTTGTAGAGTGAAGTCTTCTCTGTGAGAAAGAATGAAGCACTGAAGATTTGATAGACATTATCGTGACATACGGAGCCAAAAAATGAGCAGTGACACGGAAGTATACATTTGTTCATACCTACTAAACCGAAGATGTTCTAGATCGTCCATATAAAATTGGGCTCGAACTTTAATCACTATGGCAATTTAACTTTAATTACGCCAATGGAATTAAAAGGTTTAACCGGTCTACAAGTAATATAGAGCTTAGCGAGCAATGAAAAGGACAAAGCTGCTCCAAATTTCACTGCCCAATATATATTGAAATGAAATAATTCACAATATATATAGAGTAGATTAAGACCTATTATAAGACCAGTAATGTTGTACGCATCTGAGTGCTGGGCGACTAGAGAGACGGATGAGAGAAAACTACATGTGGCAGAGATGCGAATGTTAAGGTGGATGTGTGGTGTAACTAGAATGGATAAGATTAGGAATGAATATATCAGAGGAAGTTTGAAAATAGCACCAGTAACAGAGAAGTTAAGGAGTAATAGGTTAGCATGGTATGGGCATGTTATGAGGAGAGATGAAGACCATGTAACTAGAAAAGCTTTGAGTATGACGGTCGATGGATATAATCCTTTAATATTTTTTTAACTCGTGTACAATTCGGGTAAATCAATACCAGTAGTAGAAGTAATGATTATAATAAACAATTGTGTAATATTATATTTTGTATATGGCAAACAGATTATGGTGTGTAAAAGGTGTGATGACTGAGATGACATCTGATAGGCGAGCGTGGAAAAGGAAAACATGTTGTGCCGACCCTACTTAGGTGGGATAAGGGTAAGAAGATGATGATATAGAGTAGATTACGCTTAAAGTGAGAAAGTACGCAAAAGGTCTGACCATATATATCGAAGTGCCATCAACTATTGGGGACTAATCTCGAATTGATACATGTATTATGTAAAATTTCCTCTTGTAAAAAAAAGGTGAGATATAAATAAGTAACATCGATCTTATGTGAAGATCGACCACATTAATGTCCTATCGAACGACGAATAACCAGCAATGAACAATCAAATGTTAAGAATGTTTTGGTTAGTAACGGAAGAATTTATTATTCTATCACAGATTTAACCACAATATTTTAATAGACTATATCACTATATATTATAGAACAAAGTCCTCCGCCGCATCTTTCTGTCTGTCTGTTCGCGATAAACTCAAAAACGAATGAAAGTTTTTTCATTCTGTTCTGATGAATATAGTGATTCAAGATTACCTTATATAATTTATCTTTTTTTTTTTGTAAATTAGTTGAAATACAATGATAATTGTTCGAAGTGTCACAAAATGACATGCTGCCTGGGAGCTTTCGTCGAAAACGCTGCCTAATACCTTTGATATATAACAAAACGATTGAGATAATTAACGACGAAGACGAAGTCGCGGGTATTAGCAAGTTCTATATTATCTTCTTACTTTTGTCTAACTTCCATATAAGGGTGTAAGGGGTGTCGAATAACATCTAACACTTGAGACACTCAAGCCAACCTCACCTGCACGTGGTGCACCCTGCTGAATAACGAACGAGGCAATGGCGAATGCGCGGTGGTAGGGTTTTACAGCCCGACTGGGTCGCAACCACCATGTACATGGCGAAAAAGCCCGCCATAGTGATTTGCTTCTGCGGGTCGCGTTTCGGGATCAGCCTGTGCATATACAGCATTTTGCAGGCCGGCATGACAGTGGCGACCGGCGATGGTGTGTCACTCGGTGGTCGCCATTGTTTTTGGATTGTACTGTGCTTACCATCAGGCACAGTGCAGTCATTTTGCCGTGCTACTATAAAAAAAAATAAACGATTTGACGAAGACGACAAACTTAGTCTTAAATCACGCCAATAGACAATAAGCTACGTATCACTATGCATGTATTGATTATAAGGTTTAAGGTATACACAATATATGGTTAACATTTTCGGTTCTATATCATTAAGGGTACGGAAACAGAGAATGAATTATTGTTCAATCACTGATTATATCTATGACCACGAATCATTTTGACAAAATAGTCCGACTTTAATAATTATTTTTTGATTGGAAAGGGTATATACCCAGAAGTTGGTACCATATAAATTTGAAAAAAAAAATTTACTTCAAGGGTAGAAAAGGAGGGGATGATTTTAGTTTCTGAGTTGTGAATTACGTAAAAGTAATCAAAAATTTAGCATGTAATAATTAGTAGAATACAGCCATAAAAAAAAGCTTTTAAAAAAAAAATCATTTGACCGTCGTAAAAACTGGGTTCGGACTGCTGTCTCGCTGACATTAACTTCGTAAACGTTCGGCATTTTCCGCCGAAGGGGCGTGTCACGCTTTAAGTAATTAATTAATTTGCTTGTTTGGCGCCTTCGATCAACAATAACTAGATAAAGGGTCGGCGCGAAAAATACGTCTCGGTAAATAACAACTCACTTGCAATGTATGCCCTTATTTTGTTTAGTTTGTTTGAAACACAGCCAATGTAAGCCCGTTTCACATGCCGCAGTGTATTCAAAAGATGCAAAAATAATACCCGAAAAAGCAATTTAACGGCCGGAGTATCTTACTTTCGCTAAATACATGTTGAATAAGTTATATTTTAAGCTTTAAACTAACAAATAATATCAAATTTTGAACAAAATTACCGATTTTAAACCTGTGATACAAATGTTTGGTCTAGGCTCTCCATCCACGCATAAACACGCACAATTTCGGGAAAACGTACTTTATTAATTACGTGTTAAGGTTGAATTCACACTAAACGTTGTTTATATTGTCTCTTCATTTGTGAGGGGAGTAATTTATTGCTTCGCTCGTTTTATCGTAAGTATTAGATAATATTTTGAACATTTGTGACTTTATTTCTAGGTGTTATGGTTGTAATTAGGTTGAACTTAAAACTATTTTATAACATTTTTTCTCCCTTTCTTAGTAAACAAATAGCTACACATATATTTATGCGGACAGCTTTTAGCTTCGATTTTGTACGTGACCTTTATCTAGTTATTGTTGATCGAAGTTTGGCGCCGACTTAAAAATACTTAGGTATACTTACATTACTTTAAGAACTTAGTTATTAAGGTTAATAAGAAAAGGTTTATGATTTTTTTGTTTTTCAGTTTTTTCGCCGGTTTCATTTTTTTGTTAAAAAGTATTTCATATAATACCCTAGTTTATTTGGAAAAAAGGGAGCGACAACAAGGAGTTATACAAACCAATGTGGAACGAACCAGAAGCATTGAGCCCAAATATTATACTTTCGCTTCGAACACATTTTACTATACACCAATTATAAGATTTGCATAATGCTTGTTCGTATTACTATTTGCCCATAAAAAAAAAACAAAATATATGTAATGAAACTACAAAATATGTTTATTTATCAAATTAATTATATATACACGTATATTTTCCTATTATAAATTAATTTGTCTTTTGGTTTATCTAAATAAAATTCAGTTTACTTATAGAATATCTATTAATTTACAGAATTAATTAGAAGAACATTGACTTTAAAAATATTTCAGATATCACAAAGATTTAAAACTGGTATAATGTGTGCACTCAACATTTCAACTTGGTTATAATAATCATTATTCACGAGAAGAATTTATTTTTCATAGCTAATAATATACAATATAACGTTATAACATTACTTAACATCACTCGTCAAACACTCGTCCAAATCGTCGGAATCAATGATAACAGCTTCATCCCACGGTCCGTATATATTATCCTTGTATTTCTGCCACCGAACAAACATAACCGGGCAATACACACTCAAAACAAACATAACTCCCACAAAATATAACAGCAACGTCAACGAAACGCTATACAACGCTATTAACGTTAAAAATAACGTTACAACGAACAAGATTAGAAACAACTTCGTACGTAAATTTTTTTTTTTTTTTTTTTTTTTTTTTTTTTTTTTTTTTTTTTTTTTTTTTTTTTTTTTTTTTTTTTTTTTTTTTTTTTTTTTTTTTTTTTTTTTTTTTTTTTTTTTTTTTTTTTTTTTTTTTTTTTTTTTTTTTTTTTTTTTTTTTTTTTTTTTTTTTTTTTTTTTTTTTTTTTTTTTTTTTTTTTTTTTTTTTTTTTTTTTTTTTTTTTTTTTTTTTTTTTTTTTTTTTTTTTTTTTTTTTTTTTTTTTTTTTTTGTTTGTTTGTTTGTTTGTTTGTTTGTTTGTTTGTTTGTTTGTTTGTTTGTTTGTTTGTTTGTTTGTTTGTTTGTTTGTTTGTTTGTTTGTTTGTTTGTTTGTTTGTTTGTTTGTTTGTTTGTTTGTTTGTTTGTTTGTTTGTTTGTTTGTTTGTTTGTTTGTTTGTTTGTTTGTTTGTTTGTTTGTTTGTTTGTTTGTTTGTTTGTTTGTTTGTTTGTTTGTTTGTTTGTTTGTTTGTTTGTTTGTTTGTTTGTTTGTTTGTTTGTTTGTTTGTTTGTTTGTTTGTTTGTTTGTTTGTTTGTTTGTTTGTTTGTTTGTTTGTTTGTTTGTTTGTTTGTTTGTTTGTTTGTTTGTTTGTTTGTTTGTTTGTTTGTTTGTTTGTTTGTTTGTTTGTTTGTTTGTTTGTTTGTTTGTTTGTTTGTTTGTTTGTTTGTTTGTTTGTTTGTTTGTTTGTTTGTTTGTTTGTTTGTTTGTTTGTTTGTTTGTTTGTTTGTTTGTTTGTTTGTTTGTTTGTTTGTTTGTTTGTTTGTTTGTTTGTTTGTTTGTTTGTTTGTTTGTTTGTTTGTTTGTTTGTTTGTTTGTTTGTTTGTTTGTTTGTTTGTTTGTTTGTTTGTTTGTTTGTTTGTTTGTTTGTTTGTTTGTTTGTTTGTTTGTTTGTTTGTTTGTTTGTTTGTTTGTTTGTTTGTTTGTTTGTTTGTTTGTTTGTTTGTTTGTTTGTTTGTTTGTTTGTTTGTTTGTTTGTTTGTTTGTTTGTTTGTTTGTTTGTTTGTTTGTTTGTTTGTTTGTTTGTTTGTTTGTTTGTTTGTTTGTTTGTTTGTTTGTTTGTTTGTTTGTTTGTTTGTTTGTTTGTTTGTTTGTTTGTTTGTTTGTTTGTTTGTTTGTTTGTTTGTTTGTTTGTTTGTTTGTTTGTTTGTTTGTTTGTTTGTTTGTTTGTTTGTTTGTTTGTTTGTTTGTTTGTTTGTTTGTTTGTTTGTTTGTTTGTTTGTTTGTTTGTTTGTTTGTTTGTTTGTTTGTTTGTTTGTTTGTTTGTTTGTTTGTTTGTTTGTTTGTTTGTTTGTTTGTTTGTTTGTTTGTTTGTTTGTTTGTTTGTTTGTTTGTTTGTTTGTTTGTTTGTTTGTTTGTTTGTTTGTTTGTTTGTTTGTTTGTTTGTTTGTTTGTTTGTTTGTTTGTTTGTTTGTTTGTTTGTTTGTTTGTTTGTTTGTTTGTTTGTTTGTTTGTTTGTTTGTTTGTTTGTTTGTTTGTTTGTTTGTTTGTTTGTTTGTTTGTTTGTTTGTTTGTTTGTTTGTTTGTTTGTTTGTTTGTTTGTTTGTTTGTTTGTTTGTTTGTTTGTTTGTTTGTTTGTTTGTTTGTTTGTTTGTTTGTTTGTTTGGTTGAACGCTATGATCTCAGGAACTACCAGTCTGATTTGAGAAAGTCTTTCGGTTTTAGATAGTTCATTTATCGAGGAAGGCTATAGGCTATATATCATCACGCTAAGATCAATAGAAGCAGAGCATCAATGAAGAATGTTTCAAAATCGGGCACTTTTTTTGCTTTTGAGCGATTACGTTATTATTATATACGTTGCCATGGTAACGTAGTAAGTAGTAGTAATAATATTCGTCCAATAGGACAGGCGAAGGAATTAATCCATACTGCCAATTCTGAAGTTATTCAACGCTAACATTTTCAAAGTTTATTTTGTTTTCGTATTCAAAATTTTATACTACTTTTATTTCCAATTTTTTATTTGTTCTATATTACGTATTATAAAAATAAAGTTTGTGTATGTACAATTAAAATAACATCTTTTTGATGAATGGATATGGCTACAAATGACCAAAAAAAAATTTCTTTATACTTTGTCTATATTTTTATATTATTATATTGTCTGTTTGTTTGTTTGTTTGTTTGTTTGGTTTTTTCTTTTTTTTTTTTTTTTTTTTTTTTTTTTTTTTTTTTTTTTTTTTTTTTTTTTTTTTTTTTTTTTTTTTTTTTTTTTTTTTTTTTTTTTTTTTTTTTTTTTTTTTTTTTTTTTTTTTTTTTTTTTTTTTTTTTTTTTTTTTTTTTTTTTTTTTTTTTTTTTTTTTTTTTTTTTTTTTTTTTTTTTTTTTTTTTTTTTTTTTTTTTTTTTTTTTTTTTTTTTTTTTTTTTTTTTTTTTTTTTTTTTTTTTTTTTTTTTTTGTTTGTTTGTTTGTTTGTTTGTTTGTTTGTTTGTTTGTTTGTTTGTTTGTTTGTTTGTTTGTTTGTTTGTTTGTTTGTTTGTTTGTTTGTTTGTTTGTTTGTTTGTTTGTTTGTTTGTTTGTTTGTTTGTTTGTTTGTTTGTTTGTTTGTTTGTTTGTTTGTTTGTTTGTTTGTTTGTTTGTTTGTTTGTTTGTTTGTTTGTTTGTTTGTTTGTTTGTTTGTTTGTTTGTTTGTTTGTTTGTTTGTTTGTTTGTTTGTTTGTTTGTTTGTTTGTTTGTTTGTTTGTTTGTTTGTTTGTTTGTTTGTTTGTTTGTTTGTTTGTTTGTTTGTTTGTTTGTTTGTTTGTTTGTTTGTTTGTTTGTTTGTTTGTTTGTTTGTTTGTTTGTTTGTTTGTTTGTTTGTTTGTTTGTTTGTTTGTTTGTTTGTTTGTTTGTTTGTTTGTTTGTTTGTTTGTTTGTTTGTTTGTTTGTTTGTTTGTTTGTTTGTTTGTTTGTTTGTTTGTTTGTTTGTTTGTTTGTTTGTTTGTTTGTTTGTTTGTTTGTTTGTTTGTTTGTTTGTTTGTTTGTTTGTTTGTTTGTTTGTTTGTTTGTTTGTTTGTTTGTTTGTTTGTTTGTTTGTTTGTTTGTTTGTTTGTTTGTTTGTTTGTTTGTTTGTTTGTTTGTTTGTTTGTTTGTTTGTTTGTTTGTTTGTTTGTTTGTTTGTTTGTTTGTTTGTTTGTTTGTTTGTTTGTTTGTTTGTTTGTTTGTTTGTTTGTTTGTTTGTTTGTTTGTTTGTTTGTTTGTTTGTTTGTTTGTTTGTTTGTTTGTTTGTTTGTTTGTTTGTTTGTTTGTTTGTTTGTTTGTTTGTTTGTTTGTTTGTTTGTTTGTTTGTTTGTTTGTTTGTTTGTTTGTTTGTTTGTTTGTTTGTTTGTTTGTTTGTTTGTTTGTTTGTTTGTTTGTTTGTTTGTTTGTTTGTTTGTTTGTTTGTTTGTTTGTTTGTTTGTTTGTTTGTTTGTTTGTTTGTTTGTTTGTTTGTTTGTTTGTTTGTTTGTTTGTTTGTTTGTTTGTTTGTTTGTTTGTTTGTTTGTTTGTTTGTTTGTTTGTTTGTTTGTTTGTTTGTTTGTTTGTTTGTTTGTTTGTTTGTTTGTTTGTTTGTTTGTTTGTTTGTTTGTTTGTTTGTTTGTTTGTTTGTTTGTTTGTTTGTTTGTTTGTTTGTTTGTTTGTTTGTTTGTTTGTTTGTTTGTTTGTTTGTTTGTTTGTTTGTTTGTTTGTTTGTTTGTTTGTTTGTTTGTTTGTTTGTTTGTTTGTTTGTTTGTTTGTTTGTTTGTTTGTTTGTTTGTTTGTTTGTTTGTTTGTTTGTTTGTTTGTTTGTTTGTTTGTTTGTTTGTTTGGTTGAACGCTATGATCTCAGGAACTACCGGTCTGATTTGAGAAAGTCTTTCGGTTTTAGATAGTTCATTTATCGAGGAAGGCTATAGGCTATATATCATCACGCTAAGATCAATAGAAGCAGAGCACCAATGAAGTATGTTTCAAAATCGGGCACTTTTTTTGCTTTTGAGCGATTACGTTATTATTATTTACGTTGCCATGGTAACGTAGTAAGTAGTAGTAATAATATTCGTCCAATAGGACAGGCGAAGGAATTAATCCATACTGCCAATTCTGAAGTTATGTGGTAAGTATCAACGCTAACATTTTCAAAGTTTATTTTGTTTTCCTATTCAAAATGTTTATACTACTTTTATTTCCAATTTTTTATTTGTTCTCTATTACGTATTATAAAAATAAAGTTTGTGTATGTACTATTAAAATAACAACTTTTTGATGAATGGATATGGCTTCGTCCGCCAGGTCCTGCTGCCACCTTTCGACAGGGGGTCCTATCCCTCCCTTAAACTTATTTGACCTAATTATCTAGGAAAATACAAAAATTATCCGCAATCCTCTATGTTAAAGCACAGTGTCAATGACCGTTGGGTGATTTCACTTTCACTTGAAAGTGAACGCGGTAGCGACATGAATAAAACAAAAGGGTTTATTGTCCATTTTATTATCGAAGGTTATTTACTCCGGGTCGCACCTTACAGCTTTCGGCACCGGTCATTGCACCTAGGTGTATTACGATTGTGTTTATACTTTTGAACATCTTGGAACAAACTTTAACTTAGGTTCTCTTTATTCTTTATTAATATTTGTTTTGATAGTATTATTTTATATGTTAAATATGAAAATGAAATATTATATCTGTTACGGACAGATGAGTGATCAGGTCTCCATGTAAATAAATGTTTCTATGTAATACGAACATAGGAGTTGTCGTGTTTCTATATATTTCTCTCTACTAATGGGTATGGGTAATGGGTAATGGGATGTCTTTTATAATAATGAATACGATATATGTGTATGTTTAATGTGTCTGTTACAGACAGACGAGCTATTATTAGCAATTGTCTATGAGTATAAATTTGTTTATGTAATACGTACAGATAAACTGTCGTATTTCCTCTGTAACTGATATTAATGTACAATATGTCTTATGTGATATTTAAAAATATCAATCATGGAATAATT
>MU160085.1:74612-90000 GCA_015888305.1 Antheraea pernyi | reverse complement strand
TAAAAAAATGTTTTCTAATTATAATTTACAGTGGAAGTGTAGAAAAAATATAAAAATCAATAATTTTTGCAGAAAAATTGAAAAATTGTTCTAGTTTCTACAAAAACTTTAACCGGAAAAAATGTATCCTTTTTTTTATCGTAGGAGAAACCAAAATTTAACATGTAGAAATTAGACCCAAAAATCGAGTTGACCGGTGTTATTATCGGGCATGGTAGAAATATTAGGAAGCGACCAAAATAATACTGCCCATTTTTGTGTACAGTTTAGGCGGGGAATATGGGAGTTTCTCGGTGTGAAAATAAAATTGGGGCAACTCGACCCTAAAATTTAATAACACAGCGACACGTATTTTATACTCGATAAAATGAAAAGAGCAAGCGGCCTCATATTGTATGCGATATATTCAAAGGACCGGTTTCATTTAGCTGCAAACGTATACGTAGATATGAGGTTATTTCAATCGTGAATTGTTTAATTTAATCTTTGGTATTCACTACACAAAAGAACGCATTAATCTATGTATGTGATATCATTCAGATACCCCTTTCTCCTTAATGTGTTTCCTAATTTTGTAACATTGTAATAAATAGTTGAACTGTAGTCCACTGAAATATAGAACATAGCTTTTGTTCGTGGTGACTTCACTTTGATTTGCCCGTTGAAAAGAGCAGTTTTTTTAAACCTCTCTCATGAATTACTTCATTTATTGGTGAAAACCGCTTGAAAATCCGTTCTGTACATTTTGAGTTTATTGCGAACAGACACAGGGGGGGGGTCCCAACTATCCCTCCTCTGGATACGTGCCTGACTGTAAAGTTTTATTACAATTCGTTCAGTAGTTTTAGCATGAAAGACCAACAAACATAAATTTATCCACATAATTTTTCTGCTTTATAACATTATTAATAGAAACTGTATGTTGGTATACATATTATTAAATCAATTTAATTTTATTAACTCCGTTTGATAGTAAAAACAGTAAAGCATGCAGTCCTAAGTACATATTTCTCTATTCCGGAGGGCACGGCAAAATGACTGCATATGCCTGATGGTAAGCACAGTACAATCCAAAAACAATGGCGACCACCGAGTGACATACTATCCATCGCCGGTCGCCGCTGTCATGCCGGCCTGCGAAAAGCTGGATATGCACAGGCTGATCCCGAAACGCGACCCGCAGAAGCGAATCACTATGACGGGCTTTTTCGCCATATACACGGTGGTTGCGACCCAGTCAGGCTGTAAAACCCTACCACCCCGCTATCGCCATTGCATTTTGCCGTGCTACAATAAAAAAAAACGCACATGATATAATATATCTAAAGATGGGTCGTGCGTTATTCGTTATGATTTTATATTTCCAACAAATAGATTTGTTTCATTTATATTGGTTCTTTATTTTGTTAACATATGTATATCAATGTATATTCGTGTACGTATTATCTCTGTATATCAACTCTATAATTCTCCGCCCTGGACTTATATATTGAGTGACACGAGGTGTGTAGTAATAAACACATCCATATAAGTATGTACGTTTATTGGCGTGACCGACCGAACTAAGCCGCCGCGCGAGCGTCGCTGACTGACAATTTCATAATGCCTTAATTAACGCTACAATAGCACACAATTTGTACTTATCTAAAAATAATACTGGACAAAAACACAGATTGGATATAATTATACTCGCAAATAGACAGCCTCCAAAAAACTATGCTTTGATATCGTAAGATCTGTCCGATACTACGAATCTCATGCGAGTTCACGCTCTTTCCTTCCCACTCCCCACCTCCCTGCGCATACCTAAGGCGCGGTACAGCGGTTGCGGTCGGACTATACTTCCTACAATAATACTCACTTCACTTTCTCCTTACTTGATTTTTTTCCAATTTTCTTGGTTTCTCACAGTGGTATTTTGGAATTAACAATATAAATGGAGAGATGTGGTAACCCTAAAATAGTAGTATAAGTCTATGGTTAAGATGGCGTAGTTAGTTCTTAGTTATGTTCTATAACGTAAATGTATAATAAGTGTTTTGGAATAAATATTGATAACTTATTATTATTGAGTATTCTTTTGGTATATTACATATTACAACAAGAGAGGGGTGAACGCATTTTGATACGATTCACTCCCCTTTCCCTTGACGTGTTGCATGAGCATTATATAAAAGACACCAAAAATTTTTAGTCACTTATAGTTTATTATCATCTACTTACTTGATACCCTGTCGTTCTTTTTTCTTCTTCTTCGGCGCTTCTTCTTTAGTCTCGGTAACAATACGTGGGACTATATCGGTGAAGGGATTTATTAAAACCACCGTGCTGGTTATCTTGTGAGGATGTTCTGGCCTATCGTCTGGGCCTATCAGACCCTCGGATAGCTTCAATACATTATATATCGTTTCACCTGTTAACATTCATCCCAACTTAAATATTGTATGTGACAAAAATTAAGATACTGGATACAGTCAAACCTGAGTGAGTGAGAACTAGGTGAGGTAAACATTAAAAAATATATATGTACTTATTAATGTACGTCCGTGAAAGCCTATATTTCATCGCTGTGAATATAATAAAAGACATATTTTTACACCTTTTCACCGTTCTGAACCGAATGCTTTACTTACAATGAAACTAAATACTACTTGATAATTTAAAAAATCCTAAAAATATCATTAAAATCTGTGCAGCCGTTTAGGAGGAGTTCAGTCACATACACACGGACAGAAGAACTATATTTATTACTTATACAACATAATCATAAAATGATAAAAGGTGAATTATAAAATCCCAACTTTTGCCTGCGGAGGCGTAACACTTTTTCCTTACGTGACGATTTTTACCAGTCAACTATTTTTTTTTAACGTGAGGAAAATCCTGCATTTATACACAACGGAAAGTAGTACCCGTAAAGACTACCTGTGTCGGACTTTCACCGACTAAAGCCCACGATCTACTATATACCAGTCAACAAGCCGTGCTAATGAATTCCGTTAATATAATTAGTTATCTTTTAATATGCAATATCCAGAGCCAGCAATACCTAGCTATAACAATAGCCATACCTAATTAGTAGGTTCATCCATCGGGTCGTGGACGCTTCGACCCGGGACATTGTGGATTACAATTTAAAAATTGCAATGAATGAAGCCGCCATTAAGGCAATAATCACAGTAAAAAATCCGATCTAAGTAATTAATAGTTAAGTAAAATAATAACAACAATTGCTCACAATAACAATCACGATTAATGACATAAATAAACAGTCATAGAAAAGCAGAAAAAAAATGCAAACCAAGAGTCTGAAGAAAAAAATATGTCTACAAACCAGTGACTTTTCCGAATATCGTATGTTTATTCTGTAGCTCCGGGGTGGCGGCGAATGTTATAAAAAACTGTGAACCGTTATCGTCTTTGCCTGCATTCGCCATCGCCACCAGACCACGCCGGTTAAACCGAAGTCTCGAATGAAATTCATCCTTAAAATTTAATCATAGAAAAGATTACAGGCCGCAGAGATGCGAATGTTAAGATGGATTTGTGGTGGTAACGCCATCTCTTAATTTTTATGTGTATCAAAATAGCACCAGTGATAGGAAAGTTGAGGAGTAATAGGCTAGCACGTCATGAGGAGAGATAAAACCATGTAACTAGAAAAGTTTCGAGTATGACGGCGGACGGATATAGGAGTAGAGGAAGACCGTAAAAGGTGTGGATACATTGTGTGAAAAATGATAAAAGGTGTGAATACTGAGATGACATCTGACAGGGGAAAGTGGAAAAGGAATACTATTTCTGCCAATCTTACTTAGGTGGGATAAGGGTAAGAAAATAATGGTGACTGCTTATTAAGTATTATACTTGGAATCATCATCGTCATCAGCCTGTTAAAGACCCACTGCAGAGCCATAGGTGTGTTCCCGAACGAAGGTATGGGCACCCATCTATGTTAAAGCACAGTGTCAAAGTGAAGTGAAAATGAAACCAATCTAGTTGCAAAGTAACTAAGGATAATTTTTCGAAGTTTGAAAAAACAATAGGGTTTATTGTCCGTTTTATTATCGAAGGTTATATACTCCGGGACGCCGCTCGCAGGTTATGTCACCGGTCATTCAACCTAAATTTCCCATACTTATGAGAGTCTTAGAACCGACATTAACTAAGGTTATCTTTATTGTTTATTAATATTTGTTTTGATATTATTATTTTATATGTTAAATGTGACCCTGAACTAACACACGATTGAAGGTTGTCACTCTTTAAACGGTCACGGTATATAAACATTTTCACAAAGAACTTACTTTGAATGGAGCCCCATAAATTGAATCCCCGCCAGTCCCATCACCATTTGGATCACCGCCTTGAACTATAAATCCTGGGACGACTCTGTGAAAGATTGTACCTAGAATAAAAATATATATACACATATAATTAATAAAACCTAGGGACTACAAAATAAGCACACAGAATTACATCAAAATCGGTACAACCCTTGTGAAGGAGTTCAATCACATACACACATTCAGAAAAATTATATATAAAAGACATATAGCAACAATAATAACTTCATATACAATAACTTAACAATACTTAACTTAACAAACGATAATTTGTTAATAACACAAAAATAAACATGCGTTTAACGAGTTTTACTAAACAGTGTCTAAAATGTTAGCGCTTGTGGAACACATGTTTAAAATACATTATTACAAAAACATGTCCCTAGCTAAACATCTGATTTAAGTTTTTATGCGAGCAACTCTGAATACTAATTCAATACAATCTCATCCTTGACCATGTTACCAACCAATATCTCAAGCAGCCTACCTTTCCTATTAAATTTTCAGCAGTTTCCTCTTCGAAATACAAGATGCAATGCTAATTAAATACAAATGGGACTACTTGTGACCTTCACTTTGTCTGCGTGGAAGCTTATCTAAAAAATAGTGATTGATAAAGTCATACGAATGTATTAAGTCCATTTACTTGTCTACTATACTCTCGTACTTACACCGCGTCGTCATTAAAACTACAATAACTTTTGATAGAGTGGACCGATTTTAATGTAACAAACACTAAGTTACTCCGGAGGATATGCTTTACGAGGGTTTATTGTGAACACATGATGCATGTTCATACAAACAGACAGACAGACATTTCTAAAAATGATTGAAATGTATGCTATTACTTATTCCTGGACATCTGCAATAATTTTTCTTCTCGATGTACGAAAAAGCACAGGTACATTAAATTTACATTCTTATTATATAGATAATGAATTTAAAAGACTTACCATTATAATAACCTTCCATACAAAGCTGTATAAAATTCCGACAAGCCTTCGGAGCTTCTTTGGTCCATAATTCTATGTCAATTTCGCCAACACTTGTTTTGAGTAAAACCTGGGAACAATTAATTTTTTAAGAACAATGGAAAGGTAGAAGAATCATAATGGCCTGAAGGATTTCCAGTCCTAGACATTATTTTTGGCGGCTTTGAATACAACTATAAGTTAGAGTGTACGCATATTACATGTAAATGTAATATAGTCAAATCAAATCAAATCAAAAATACTTTATTCAGTTTAGGCCCTAATAAGGCGCTTATGAACGTCAAAACTACCACCGGTTCGGAAAACAACCCAGTCACCGAGAAGAACCGGCAAGAAACTCGATTGGGTACATCTTTTTAACATATATATATGTATTTCAAATACATTATACGTTACAATACCGTTTTTAGTGGATGCACAGAGAGGAGTCAATTCCAGACGTCACCATCGTTCACGTATTGATCCACTCTATAGTAGCCTTTCGACACTAAAACCCGCTTGACATGGTGCTTAAATTTACAGTCTGGCAAATCGGTAATATGTTTTGGGACTTTATTGTAAAACCTAACACTATTACCTAAGAAACTATTACTGGTTTTGCTAAGTCTGAAACATGGGACGACCAGTTTGTCGAGTCGAGTTTAATATATTATTATAGGATTTTAAAACTCACATTTATTTATCCTTACGTTAACTCCATGTTATACATACAATATTTGACCATACATTATTATATATGCATTCGAAATCTGTTATAACAACATCAGAGGGACTACATATATTTAATCGTAAAAATGATGTAACAGGTGATGTTTTCGAGATACGGCATTCAGCCGTGATCATTGTTCTGGGTCAATATAACCACTATATTGTTCTAAACTCAGCATAAACAGTTTAGACTGTATTTATACCTGAATTTGTTTTCTAGGCTACTATATTCAGAGCTGACAAAAGTTTAGCAAGGACATTACTAGAATTATGAAGGAATATTAAAAAAATTGTATCAATTCTTAGAGAAAAGTTGTTAACTCTTGTCAATGTTCAATAATGCTACACCAGAAATATAGCACTTGCATTTTCATTATCATAAGTTAGAGAGCAGAGTCTGGTTATAAAGTAAATGGAAGATAAATACGGATGGATATAGTTTAAATAGATCTATGCTTAAGAATAAACATATATTAATTTCATAAAGATATATTTATGAATCATCATTTTATAATGTTGTATAATTCACTGAAATTCAATACATACTATGGAGGTATAATTTTTTTGAGAAAATATTTGTTACTTATGTTTTAACACTATCATGCTAGCCAACCACTGCTGAGGTCCGCTCGCTCTGCCTTTATTTCGCAAGTCTAAGCAAACAGATTAATTTTTCTCAAGTTTCCTGTCTTGCTTCGGTTATGTCAGATTAGACTTGTGATACAAAGACAGCGAGAGCTGGCTAGTGTAGTGGTCGGCAAGTATGCTTTGGTGTTACTACATAAGAACAATTTTTTTTAAACACTTTTAATAATGACTATATTTGACAAAACATTTGAATTCTAGAAAATTCCTAAACATCTGTCTCAACTTTCTTTTTCTTTTGTATTTATAACTATCATTTATAATCAAGATTAATTATAAAAGTTGACTTAATTTATTTCAAGTTTATTTGGTTATTATTTAAACAAATTTATGTGACTAACCTACATTAACTTTAATATTTATGTATATAGTGAATCTGGATTTATCAAGTTGTCAAGAACTATAACTATAATGCCTGAGCAAGGTTAGCAAAATAAGTGGGCGATATTAACAAATACCAGAAACAAATTAGCCAAATTCATATTTTGCAGTTTTATTGCAATAGCATATTTGCTTATTATTTTTTTAAAGTAGTTCGGTGAAGCTGTTAATACCTGGCTAGGTCAATAGAGTAGTCAGTTCGAAAAAGAAAAAAAACTTTTTTTAAACAAATTTATTCACAAATAAAGAAATGATAGTCTACAATCAAATGGTCAACTACTTCTTTCCCGTGTTAGGTTTTAATCGAGGATTAAATAGGTTTGTTATTGTTGTTATAGACTTAAAAAATATATACTTCCTCTAATCTCTCATAACATAAAATTAATATGGTAACATGTCGCCTAAAAACGAAGTTGGAAATAATCTATAGCTGTATGACGACAGATTTTCGTCTTGGTGACGATAAATAGCTAGACCAGAATTAGAACACAGCATACCAGCATGCTATAGTGTAATAAAACTAAAATTATGTATGCAAACCAAAATACCTTTCCCAAAGCAGGAGGTTCTTGAATGTAAATATTACTCATTATGAACTGTCTACTATAATTAGACTAAAAATTAGTTTTAAGGATTATTTGTTAATAAAAATAGAAACATCTTCATATACGTTAAAATGTTTTAAAGTTTATATTTATAAAATTAGTAACTGCAACAATCTTAGATGTCAAATTTGCTAGGAAACGTCAAATTAATTGTAGACAATTCTTCAGGGTTACCAATTTTCCACGAAACATACTCCCAGATTGCAAATAAAAAGACATTCGAATTATGGAGGGCAGAAATAAGAAAAAGGATCGCATATGGATCTTCTTCTATTTTATTTTTGCCAACCAGTCTAGTAGACTATTAGTAGACTATTACTGTCAAAAACTCCATGTGGGTCTTGAACCTAAAAACCGTACACCGAAATATATCAACTCATAATATAACATAAAAATTAAGCACATACGAAAATGTATTTAGTGTCAAATTCTAATATACCGAAACGGTTTCAGATTTTCCTACTTTATTAAGTTTTTTTATTAATATACAAAACTCTGTGCAAGTCATACACAAATTAAATCAGAACTGTAAAATGAAAGTTTCGAAGAAGAGTATATTTTCTCTACAATACATTTTAATGTGCGTTTTCCATAACTCCGCGTTTATTCACAACTTATGTGAGATGATATGCTTATTTTGGAATTATTTATTTTATATATTTCCACCACCTTCTGTTTCTTGCGTGATCCTAGTAGTACTTCTCTATTTCTTTACAATAACACATGAACGACGACGACGTCTTAGGTAAACGAGTTAAGACGCTAAACTAATTTACAATTTTGCACAAGGCCAATTCATAACAATCACGACTAGGCTTATACTAATCTGGTGACGCGACGTGCCGGGCAAAACAAATGTTGTATGACCATATTAGGTTATTTTACATTACACTGAATATTTGACAACTAAGTTTAAAAGGTTTATTATTCGCCTGTCTTTTTTTTTTTATTAAGGGCAACAAACAATTGTACTCAAAAATACATGTAAGCAATATTCCATAAAAACAACATAGTTCTTAGAGAACAATCTGCTCCGCCGCCCAAGGATTAGGTATACAGATAACTTTAGGGCAGTAAATAAAATCAAAACGAATGGTAGTTAAAGATTAAACATGAAATACAGTATGAGGGTACAATGAAATAAGTATGCTCATTAAGTAAGTATGCTCTCCAGTTTTTATTGGGAAATTAGGTATCGATGGGTATTTTAATTATAAAAAGACGTCATTTCCTCGCACATGAAAATTTGTGAGCTGATTTTAAATATGTTTCTGTGATAAATAAAAAAAATCAGCTAGCGGTAAGTTGAGGGACGAGGGAAACCTAGTCAGCTGATGCATTTAAATAGTCAGTAAATGCTTCTGGCTAACTTCTACGTAACGACCTTCAAACTATCAGCTGACGATTTTTCCACCGAGATACAGCCAGCTGACGTATATATTTATCAATAGCTACATATAAGCTATCATCAGGTAAATTTTTATTGCAGAGGATATCACTGAAAGTGAAGATTTTTTTTCCATGATCGAGACATTAGCTGACGTACAATACATAGTGTATATTATAACCAGCTGATTTATTTTTTTTGTTGAGATATTGAGTTAGCTATAATTTGATAAATTTTTAGCAGAGAGGAAATGAGTGAATGTATTTTTTTTTCTTCGAGCGTGGGAGGATACAACTGCTCATCCCCCCCACCGAGCCTTAGCTGACGTTCACGAGACTTTATAGTTCGATTTTCTGATGCATTTTACTAATTATCACTTGAGAAGAACTTGGTCATATATTTCTGTTACTGGCTCTCGGACTATAACAACAAAGTTACAAATTTGCTAAATTTAATTTTTCTAATATTTTTATTAACCAAACTATTCATGATAGGGCAATAAATTTAGTACACTTTGATGTTATTGTTATTAAACTTTGTTCTGATTAATGATACGGAAAACAAAGAGAGAGTCACATGAAGTGGGCATAACGCTGTTTTCTTACGCGACGACACTGTACATATGTACAAGCAATCTAAATCTCCACATCCAATTACACTGACAGTTTAAAAATACGTCGTTCCTGAACGCACACTTTTCTTTTATTAACTTTCATATTATTTTCATAAAGTTTATTTCTTAGTGTTTTATCTTTATGTTGTTTAGAAAATATTTTGACATTTTTCAAATCATTTATGTTCAGTTTAATTTGATATCTGTAGATACATTTCTATCAAAAGTGTGGCACAGCACTAATAAGTTAGTTGTTTATCTGTGGTAGATGACCTTGCAAATGATATATTGTAGTCATGGTATATAACAAACATAAAATGATCGTATTAATATAATAAAAACAAGTTAATCATAATAAAAAGTTTTATTTCTCTATACCCCTTCAATATCTTATTACAAAATAATTACATTATAATAATAAGAGACGCATCAATCTGTATTCTAGGGCCATTGTATTATAACGTTTTTAAATATTATGTTTATGAAGTTTGTTATATTATCCACTACTAGCACTTAGATAACAACTGTTAAAGCATTATTAGCTCTGTGAATTGTCACTCACGTGTAGTAGCATAATTGAAATTGGTATAATGATGAGATATTATAGAAGAAATATTTATTTCGTGAAATCGAACACTGATAGTTACTTGCATGATATTTAACAAAAGAATAAGTACAAAAATCTTTACGCACTAGATTGTAAGTACGATATGTCAAATGATTAGAGACTGAGTACTAATTGGGACGTTTTAAAGTTTACTCTTCTGTGATTTCGCCAGTTTTCGCAGTTCTGTTCTTAATATTTTTCCGCTGGCACTTTTCGGTATTTGTTCGATGAAGCGCACGCCACCTCTTAAATGTTTCGGTTTGGATAACTGAAACATAATAAAGCATGGAGTTGTAGTCAGGTGAAGCTGTTAAGACCTTGCTAGGTCAATAGCGTAGTCAGTTTGAGAAAATAAAGGATGTTGAGTTTTTGGCGGGATCTTCGCCTGTCATGTAGTGGCTCTTATATTTTGTTAATTATTTTGTATTATTTGGCTTTAAATATTGTAATATTATTGATGTTTTACGTAATATAGTTTGATTATTGTGCAAAAGTGAAAAGAATGGGAAATAATACCACGAAGCATGGAATCTGACTTGTCACGAAAACTCCTCGGAAGGTTCTAACAAGAGGGCCACCATCTTTGTTTATACGACAATGGCAGTAATAATCTACTAAAAGATTGGTTGCTAAACATAAATTAAATGAAAAGAACAGTTCCAATTTGTTACTTTGAATTAAATAATTGTAAAAAGGGAGTGATATTTATGGAAAGCAAACTTTAATATCCTTGCAAATTGTTTTTCAGGTAGAATTAGGATCTTAGTCATAGTAAGATAGACATTTAATAAATGATTACGAATTGCTTTTACAGAAACTCAGTAATATATGTTTTTATAGTGATATTTCCTATTTCCTGCAGATCTAAAATGCCAATAGTAGCCATAATTTAATATGTCCGTAAAAACTGACCCTTTCCGCAATAAAATCTTTTATATCTTGTTCTGTCACAGTCTGCCCTGGTTGGACAACCACGAAAGCTAGTGGTACTTCCCCACTCTCTTTATGTGGAATACCCACAACTCCTGCGTCTTTTATCGCATCGTGCTGAAGTAAGGCTGCCTCTAGTTCTGCTGGAGGAACCTGGAAATAGTGTGTTTAATACTATATACTAATATTAAGCCTTTATCTATGAAATTGCCGTTTTGTATAAATTTTTTTCATGTATTTTTTATTTGTATTAATCGAAGTAACCACCCATTCAATCACTGCACCTTTGCCAACGCAGTGGCAGTTTATTGATGCCCTTCTTAAAAAAATCAGCTGGACGGGAGGCAACAAATTCTTCAAAGGCATTTTGTACTGCCTCTCGGGTATTGAATTTTTTTACCGCCAAGGAATTATCCAAATTCTGAAAAAAGTAGTAGTCTGTAGGCGTAAGGTCTGGTGAGTAGGGCGGATGACGGAGAACTTCCAACCCCAGTTCTTGCAACTTGGAGACCGTCTGCTGTGCAGTATGAGGTCGCGCGTTGTCGTGCAGGAGCAGCGGAGACGAGCGATTGACCAATGCTGGTTGGAGATGTGCCAGCTTCTCCATCATTGTGTTCAGTTCTTCACAGTACAGATCTGCAGTAATGCTCACCCCATTTGGTAAGAAGCTGTGATGAATCACATCGGCGCTAGACCTCCAAACAATGACCATAACTTTTCTAGGGGTAAGTTTAGGTAAGTTTAGGGGTAAGTTTAGGTTTAGGTAGGGGTAAGGCATTGTTTAGGTGCTGAACCAGGATCCAACCAACTTGCTGAGCGCTTGCGGTTATCAAACAGAATCCATTTTTCATCGCAGGTAACAATGCGGTTCAAATTTCCTTAATTTGTGTGTCTGTTGAGCAGTTCAAGGCACGTCTCGACGCGTACTTTACGCTGGCGATCATTGAGTTCGTGGGGCACCCATTTGTCAAGCTTTTTTAACTTGCCAATTTGACATAAATGGACCAATATTGTTTTGACGCTAACGTCGACAGGTGCTGCTAATTCAGCCGTAGATTGTGTATCATCAGCTTCCACAATCGCCTTTAATTTGTCATTGTCGACCATAGTCATCGGACGACCGCGAGGTTCATTTTTCAGGTCGAAATTCCCAGAACGGAAGCGAGCAAACCAATAACGGGTGGTGCGTTGGTTTGTAGTATTAGCTCCGTAAACGTCGTTGATGTTGCGTGCCGCTTGTGCCGCGTTGCTGCCACGACGGTACCTACTCATAATCCATAATTACTCGAATTTTTGACGTATCCATGATGACAAAAAAGATGAAATGCGATGAAAATGTAACACTAATTAATAAACAAATGACTACTTTTGGAAAAAGAATCCCATGTTTTTAAAATAAAATTAATTTGAAATTAGAATTCTTAGCCAAACAAAAATTATTTTGATTTGAAATGGCCAGTACTGCAGAACGGCAATTTCATAAGCAAAGACCTATTATAAATTACAAAAAAACAATTAGAAAATTAGTACAAGACTGAGATAAGTCAAAACCACTGTACCTGATGCCCTTTGTACTTAATTAGCTCCTTCAATCTATCGCTAATATAAAAGAAGCCATCTTCGTCGTAATATCCCACGTCTCCAGTTTTATAGAATCCCTCGTTATCGAGTTCTTCTTTACGCTCTTTACCAAGATATCCTTTCATTAAAAGACCACCTTTAGCACAAATTTCTCCAGGTTTGTTTGGACCCAGTGGTTTTCTAGTCTCTATGTCTACTACCTAAAGAAATTATAGAATATAATTATACAAGCTTCTCTCCATCTTGTGAAAGAGCCCAACTTTTATATATTATAGCATGGTCGTATTCTTTAAGGGTGAAATCTATAGAACGTACACAGCCTTATTTTATCTTTAGCTTAGCTTAAACTTCGTTAAGAAGTTACTGACCGTATTCCTAGTTTTCGAATTTACAGTCTGATTACGCTAAGGTTGTGATTAGCTTTGTTTCAGTACTGCGTCGAATATGTAAATAAATTTAACCATACACGAATATAGGTGGTAGAGCCCCGCTGAATGTGCTACTGGTTTCAGCATGAATGGGTTGCCCGGGGTAGTACCACACGACCTACAGAGTCACCCACGGGAAGTAACAGTGCTTACATTATTGCGTTTCGTTCGGTCAGTAAGAGCGCTGGAGGTCCACCTTCCCTCCTACCTCCCCCTATCCCTCTCTCCCAGGAGGGAACAAATGAAAACAAAAGAAAGAAAAACACAGGCCGGCACTTGCGACTCCTCTGGTGTTGCTAGTGTCTATGGACGGTGGTGATCAATTACATCAGGTGAAAGATACAAGTTCTAGACGTTTCTGTAATGCAGTATGTAGCCAATGTCACTCAAGCAATAACGATAATCAAAAAATTATAGAGATATGTATTACCGTTACACTATTATTATGTCCTACTTTTTTTATTCGCATAAGTAATGCCCGAGTTTTTCGTAAATTGTCGAGTTTGATGACTTGAACTTAGCTCAGCACAAGCTAAATAAGTGCTAAGCCTGCGACTATAAATTTAAATTCTGGACTTAAAGCTGAGATAACTTCGAGTGGGCTCTATAAATTTCACCCTAAGTCCGTCTGGCTGGCTACCACTCTCAAGTTTAATATCTGTTGCCAAATATCTATTCCGTTCCGGTAATTGCACTTGAGATCCAGTCGTCTGACATCCTTATTTAACATTAAATGAGATTATGGCCATAGGCTAAAAACTATAAAATACTGAGAATCCTGCTACAAAGCTATCATGGAAATCATTGAGTAGTCTTACTGAAGAATTAGCCTTTTACGAATGGGTCGGCCCGCCCGGGGTAGTACCACCCTCTCATAGAAAACCGACGTGAAGTAACAGTGCTTGCATTGTTGCGTTTCGTTCGGTCAGTGAGAGCGCCGGAGGCCCACTTCCCCTCCCCTCCCCCTCTCCCTATTCTAACCCTTCCCCCCAAAGGGTGGCAACGCACTTGCGACTCCTGTGGTGTTGTTAGTGTCCATGGACGGTGGTGATCACTTAACATCAGGTGACCCACCTGTTCGTTTATCACCTATGACATAAAAAAAACCTCCTCTGCAAATTTTATGTTCACCAATTATTATATGTACCTACCAGCTCTGAAACCCATATTTATGCTACCGTAGATATCTGTGTACAAAAAAATCAAATGGTAGCAAGAGGGCAAGGATAGTACAAGGAAGAATTACCTTTATGACAGTTCCAGCCACCACCCTGCCGACACTACCGGTTTTGTTACTCACGAGATCATCATGATTGTACCTTATCACTGCCAACGTGGTCTCCGAAGACCCGTAACCTTGGAAAACGGTTCTGACATTGGGGAACCTGTTAACATTTTAAGTTGATTGCACTGAATAGACCCTGTTATCGCGGATATCTCGTTTAACTCTGAACTCTAAATCCGGTGTTTCCATACCCCCCATACAAGGGAAACCACTAACTTGGCAGTTGTTGCTCGTTGCTATAGCAGCCTTATAGTGCACCGTCATATAAACTTACATACAATTATTACTGCAATGTTTATAGTTTAAATGGAAGGCCCAAAACCATACACAAAAAAAGACTCCTGCAGCGTACAGTCCCGTGCAAGCAAATTAATACGCAAACTGGCCGTTGTAAAGATCTGAGCCCGTTATCGCGATCTATCTACATATGAGAAACTACCTTCTGCCCGTGACTTCGTCTGCGTGGAATAGTTACTTTGGGCTAATAATTGGGAATCGCTGGAGTGGTGGATAAAAGAAAACAAATACGCAATGTATGGGAACTTAGAAACATGCTATTAGCCTAATTTAAATACCCAAATGGTATCAAAACTGAGACATTATTTGTATTATTAGTATTCGCCCTCATTTGCCATTCGAATACTACTTTTTTTTTTATATCATAGGAGGCAAACGAACACGTGGGTCACCAAATGTACAAATGTAAGTGATCACCACCGTCCATAGACACTTGCAACACCAGGGGAGTCGCAAGTGCGTTGCCAGCCTGTTTTGGAGGGGGGGGGGATGGAGGTAGGGAAGGAGAAAGTGGAAGGGGAGGGGAGGTGGGTCTCCGGCGCTCTCACTGACTGAACGAAATGCAACAATGCAAGCACTGTTA
>MU160085.1:49684-72337 GCA_015888305.1 Antheraea pernyi | reverse complement strand
TAACTATATTAATATGTTTTATACAAATGAATATGAAATAGGATGAAAAGATGAACATTACACTATTATATTACAACAGATATCCAGTGCTTCATGAAAGGACTATCGCACATGTCTACCATTGTTCTCATTATATTATTGGGACTATCGCGAAGTCTACCCAGGATGGATGCTATTTATTACTGTCTTTTACATATGCATCCACGCAGATGAAGTCGCGGGCGCAGCTGGTTTATTACTATGTTAACAATATATTCTATTTAAAGAGTATAAATTATATAAACAAAAAGTCGAGGACAGCCAACAGAAGTAAAAACTAAAAACAATGAAATAAATGTGCTCTCTTGTGAATGTACATATTAATTACTAGGTATTCCCGCGACTTCGTCCTTATGAAACCTTATGTAAAAAAAACAATGATTAATATGAGGTGTAAGGGGTGTCGAATAACATCTAAGACTTGAGACATCCAAGCCAACCTCACCTGCACGTGGTGCACCCTGCTGAATAACGAACGAGGCAATGGCGAAAGCGGGGTGGTAGTGTTTTAAAACCCGACTGGGTCGCAACCACCATGTATATGGCGAAAAGGCCCGTCATAGTGATTCGCTTCTGCGGGTCGCGTTTCGGGATCAGCTTGTGCATATCCAGGTTTTCGCAGGCCGGCATGACAGCGGCGACCAGCGATGGATGGTGTGTCGCTCGCTGGTCGCCGTTGTTTTTGGATTATACTGTGCTTACCATCAGGCACAGTTGACACAGTTGCCGTGCTACAATTAAAAAAAATAATAATAATAAAGTCATCCGAATGTATTAAATCCGTTTATCGTAATAAAAATTACAATAAATTTTGATAGACCTAACCGATTTTAATGTAACAAAGATAACTCGAATAAAACTAAATATTACTCGAATGCTTTATGATTTCTCGAAGAGGTTTTATCAGGGAAACAGTACTTTAGCGATGGTGTACGTCCAAACAAACAGGCAGACGGATAGACACACATACAGACACAAAGACAGACATTTCTAAAAATGATTGAAATGTGTTTTATTACTTATTCCTCGATGTTTGCAACAATTTTATTTACAAAAAATCTAAAATGTACAGATATATGTATAGAATGTTACGGCCTATGCCGTAACGCAGACTGCAAGCAGCCTTCACCCCCCACGTCCGCACGCGCCCCGCTGGACACTCGGACGTAAGCGAGCAAACTGTCGACTCGTTGTCAATTATTATACATATCATACATAAAAATAGTTTTACTTATTAGTAACCAGCAAGCATATATGTGAGAAATATCAGAGCTATCGAAGCGCAAACAATGGTCCTTCGAGCCGGATATGAACCTATGGACACTGAACAAGTATATTCCACATATTTAACTTAAATACGCTATTAAAAATATGAAAATATATAATCTCACCTTATATTTCTCAATAGTTTTCAAATATAAATCCACTTCGAACTTTGCTAAGTATACACCGGTCCTTCCAAATGTAAACGCACCCAATGTCCCGACCAAGCCCATAACATGGTACCACGGTGTGATATTTAACGAGATATAATTGGGATTTAATGATGATGGTCTGGAAAATTAACAATACATAGATCTCGTCAATCTTTTTGACCACTCTGAGTACATCCGCAAGTTCAGGCATGCGTGTAATGTCGTCAACAGTTTAAAACAACAATACAAAGTCTAAATATTATAGGCATTCAAGGTTGGTATTCATTTATCCTAAGGTTAGTAAGGGGGTTGATGTTACTCGCGTCCACAGGAAGTGTACCTCTCATTCCCCTGCACGTGCTTCCCGGGTGTTGCTAAAAAGTTACAAATCTTTGGACCCTGCACTGTTCCACGGAAACTGAACCTGGTAGCGACAAATTGAATAATCGATCAATCGACGATAATAAAAGGATGGATACCCTATTTAGCCGTACGATTAAATAACTCTTTAAGTTGTGTCATACATTATAATACGTATTTATATCTAATTTCGTTCGCGTGGAATGGTTACGTTGGGCTAACACGCAGCGGAAGCTCTCAAAAGGAAAAAAAAAAATCCCCAATTTTGAAACATTCTTCATTGGTGCTCCATTCCTATTGGTCTTAGCGTGATGATATATATTGTATAGCCTTCCTCGACAAATTAGCTATCTAACACTGAGAGATTTTTCAATATCGGACTAGTAGTTTCTGAGATTAGCGCGTTCAACCAAACCAACAAACCATCTAGCTTTATAATATTGGTATTAATTTGTATTCTGCACCTATACGTTTAGAGCTGTAAAAAATATAAGTTATCTGTGTACAGTACAAACATTATAGATTATCAATACAAAATTGGTTAAAAATAGGTTATATTATGTATAATGAAAAGATAAATCTAAAATCCAATCGAGTTTCTAACCGGTTTTTCTCGATGAGTGGTTTGTTTGTCCGAACCGGTGGTAGTTTTGACGTTCATAAGCGCCTTACTTGGACCTAAATTGAATAAAGTAATTTTGATTTTGGGTACCACGGAACTCAAACGGTTCCTGGTCAAGTCACTAGTGTTCCACGGATTTGATACTGATTACGATATGTCGCTGAATCATCATCAACATCGCATCAGACTGTAGGAGATCCATTGCAGAGCCATAGACCTCTTCCTAGAGGAAGGTATGTGCCTAATCACCGCGTCAGCCCATAACGTATTGGCGATTTCAAACTCTGGGAAATCCAAAGTCTATATTGTTCTCACATACAGTATTACTACAAGAACATTTCTCAGGTTCAGGTTTACTCACGATGTATTCCTTCGCCGTAAACCGATAGTGTTATCAATTTAAATGAGTAAATGTACGAGAATTCCGAAAAATTCGTGGGTACATGCCGGGGTTCGAACCTGCGGACATCGAAATAATATTCCACCGGTCAAACCACTTGACTAGCACGATATCGTTTTGCATTTCATTGAATCATTAAATTATACTATCTATTAAATAATTCACATTACATATTATAACTAGGCTTTTAACATATAACGTTGTTAAACCCCTTAATTTTTTTATGGTGTTATTTTACTAATGTTTAATACTGATATTACTATTTAGTATCTATTGCAAAGCGCAATGATACTAATTTCGATAAATAGCTATGAAAATACCTCTATACCAGGTGAATGTTTAAACAGTAGCAATATTTATGGAGGGCACTTTCCACTCGATTGTCGTTCTAAATCAATTTTAAAAAATGTGCTTAATATATGACCTAATTATCTCGAGAAACACAAAAATGATATACACTCTCAAAAGGTGATTTACGTAAAAACGAACTGGTAAATACAGAAGCACTGAATCACACCGTGTCGCGTACTCCGGCCTGCATTTCGCTTCCCTTTATTCGACCGTGTGGCATTCCGACAATAAGCAGTTACGTGATGATTAACCTTGAAAAGCGCCCCTTCATGGAACCTAGACGTGACTTTTACATTTAAAAATATTGTTCCCATACTTTAAAAGTTTAAGAAAAAACTTTAAGTAAAGTTCTCTTTGTGGTTTATTAGTATTTGTTTTGATATTATTATTTTATACGTTAAATGTGACCATGAAGTGTTATATCCTAGAATGCTGCGAAGGTTTATCCTTTCACCTTGTATGTATACAAATACGCTAACAACAAATATTATTACTTACAACGTACACGAAGTTAGTACATTCAGATGAGACAACATAACTCCTTTAGGTAAGCCAGTTGTCCCTGAAGAATACACGATAAATAACGTATCGTCTCCTCCCGCATCAACGCTTAGAAAATCGTCGAAATTAACGTTATTAATATAACCGTTATCAGCCAACGCCATATCTTTATAAAATAGCGTGTTATATTGCTTTTCGTTTCCGAGCAGAATTATTTTTTTAATATGTTCCAAAGATTTCAACGTTTTCTTGTTATTTTTATACATCTCCTGTGAACATATTATATATTTCGGTTTGGATATACTCATAGCATGTTGTATTTCACCTGTAACACGCAATTGTATTATTGTTTTTTGAATATTTTAAACTGTGTTATTCTTACAGAGAGATAAAATTTGTAATTATCAAAATATCCTTTATTCAATTTAGGCCCTGAGGAGTCACTTATGAACGTCAAGCTACCACCGGTTCGTACATCAACCCAGTCTTCGAGAAGAACCGGCAAGAAACTCGATCTGGTTTATCTCTTTATCTATACTATAATATATATAATATTATAAAGAGGTAAAGTCTGTGAGTTTGTGACGTTGTAAGGGGTAATCTCAAGAATAACTGGTCCGATTTGAAAAATTCTTTCAGTGTTATATAGCTTATTTATCAGCGAAGGTTATACACTATACATCATCACGCTAAGACCCATAGGAGCGGAGCAGCAATGAAGAATGTTGCAAAATCGGGGTATTTTTTCCTTTTCAGAGCTTCCGATGCGATTTAGCGCAAAAATAACCATTCCACGCGTACTTATTACCGCCCAACGAAGTGGACACGGGTCGGCTAGTGTTATATATTTTTAGAGATTTATAGAGAGCGGCGTCTTTTTCAGACGTTACAATCGTTCACATATTTATACACCGTATAATAAATAGCTTTGAGATAATAAAACACGCTTGAAATTCTTGAACTTACTATCTGGCAAATCGGTAATTTGTTTTGGAACTTTGTTATAAAACTAAAACACTTTTACCTACTTTTTTGGACTTAGTGAGCCTGATGCATGGAATGACCAATTTGTTGCTGTTTCTATTATTTAAATTATGCTGGTCTTTTACTAGATCCAGCATATCTAAGTTTTTGCGGACATACATTAGATTATCAAGAATATAATGGGAGGGCACAGTTAAGATACCGAATTCCTGAAACATACTCTTTAATGATTCGCGTGCGTCTGCGTGCATTGTAATTTAATTATAATAACTCCTTTACTAATAAAAAATTACGGTATCCATGATTGCTATATAGGTTATCTTTTATTCTTAGTAAATGTTACGACATATATGCGTGACAATATAATGTTTTAAAAAAATGGGGTGTTGGTGTGACATGGACACGGCCGTTTGTTGTACGTGAATACGTCTCGTATACGCTAATTACGATCCGCTCGGCAGCATTCACTTTTTACTTTGCCGGCTCTGCTTGACTAGGTCATATGGTGATTTATTGGTACCATTCGATTGGTTTTGAGATGCTCTTTCCAACTCTATATGGTTTCTGTATTTGTATTTAGCTTTTCGAAACGTATAGGCCGACATTATGTATTTTATATATGTATCTTTTTTTTAATTTTTACACCTTATTATATACACAGTCACGATTTACACTAGTGTTTTATGTATAATCGATAGACTTTGACAAGAGCTGACGATTGAAACTTGAACAAACGTCGTAGCTTCATTGAGTCGAAAGTTATAATTAATGGAAATCTCAAAATGCAGCATAATGACCTCAAAATGGCGGCGCTTCCCCACCTTCCCGCCGCACGCGATTTCTTACAGTCCTGTATCCTTCGATTTTGTTATCATTACGTAAGACGTATTCACGTGAAAATGTATATCTCGCGCCAGTTTAAATTTAATATTTACCTGATAGAGACTCTATACTAACTATATCGCTAAACGATTAATACCTACAGACTATAAACAAATACCTTTTGCATACGCTGTGCTTATTGTGGTTACCACAGCTCCAGTACAAACAACTCCGATGAGGGCGCTCCAAAACTCCTGATTGTTTTCCGAATATAGCGCGACAATGTCTCCCTTTCGCACGCCCATACGTGTAAGCGAGATAGCAAAGTTCATCGCTTGTTGTGTAATTTCCTTGTATGTTATTTTTTCGTCTGTCGCTCCATTTATCTTAAAAATATATGTATTATAATTAATGCATTGCCTTATAACGGTTTAAGTATGTATGCATCATTATATTTTTAGTCGTGTCCCACGTAAATAATATCGGCACGTGTATTTTTTCTGTTAAATTTCCTGTCAGTCTTCACACAATCCACTTATACCCTTTTCGGTCTTCTTCTACTTCTATTTCCCTCCATTTTTATATTTAAATCTTTTCTGTTTACATGACTTTGATCTCTGTTCATGACATAACCTACCAAGCTAGCCTACTACTTTTCAACTTCTCTAGCATTGATGTTATTTTCAAACTTTGATACAAACTTGATACTAATTCCTAATCTTATTCATTTTGGTTACATCGCACATCCATCTTAATTCACATCTCAGGCACATGTAACCTTCTTCCATCCGTCTCTTTCGTGGACTTGAATTCGGATCCATAGAGCACGATAGGTTTTATAATAGTTCTATACAATTTAATTACTTAAATACGTACGTAGTTATGTGATTTTTTTACATATTTTATATATACACGACTCGTATACAAAAAGAAAACAAATTTATACTAATAAAGAATTTTCTATTCGTCCATTAAAATATAACCAGACCAATGAATACTGTTCTACTATTTAATGCGTGGTAAATCCATTGTTGTAGTCTATTGTCTCTCACACATGTCACTAGCTTAGGTGGACGGAAAAAAAGTGTGTGTGTACTTATGTACACGCGTTAGAAGTTATACTTCTATGCCGTAACAAGATATCTTTTCAAAAATTTTATCTTTCGCCTTATTCTACGTTTGTAGAAATAAACGACACTAACAATAGAAAAAAGGTATTTAATATATCGAAAGTTTTAAAACAGAGACGTACAAACAACAAATACGAAGAAACAAAATGTTGACTATAGCTAACTTCAGGGAGTCGGTTTTTCGTGACGATGTGCGCGCGCATCGTTATAACTTCAGGGTGTCGGTTTCTCGTAACGGTGTGCGCGCGCATCTTAAAAATTTACTCTCACCATTTTTCCCTAATGCGCCAAAAGAAGTATAACTTCAAAAACACGTCCAGTAGTTTTGACGTGATTTAACCTTACAGTCCAGCAAATCGGTAACATGTTTTATTGTAAAACCTAACAATATTACCTAAAAAACTATTACTGATTTTGCAAAGTCTGAAACATGGAACGACCAGTTTGTTACTATTTGTTCTGTATTTAGATTATGCCAGTCTTTTACAAAGTGTAGTATTTCAACGTTTTTACGGACTTTAAAATCTGAAGAATGTATTGGGAGGGTAGAGTTAAGATACCGAATTCCTGGAACTTCGTTTTTAATAGTTCGTGATGTCCCATATTATATATTATTCAAACTACCCGTTTTTGTAATAAACATATTGAAACATTAAGCTATGGAAGTAAGTAAGTCGACTAACCTAGCAGTGACAATATCTGTAAGCTGGCGAATCTTACGTATTGCGAATGCAGCAGAATTTAATCTGCTCGTAATTTTTCAATAGGATATATAAAAGTAATCATTCCAAAATCACTAAACGTATTATTTAAAGTTCACGCAACTTCACACTCCACGTTTTCTTACAGCAGTTATTTTAGTTTATATTAACAAGCTTATTTCGGAATATCCATAACCTATGCCTACGCTAGCGCCATTTTGAAGGTTTTTGGAACCATTATTTCCCCTATCCTCTACCTTCTATATACGCTACAAAACTCTCGTTAGATAAAATGGTTAACACTCACCATAGCCACCTTGTCTTTATGAGCCCATAAACGATTCAACATGTAGGCGCCGAAATTGAGATTCGACGGCACGTCGCAGCATTTCGGCCCGTAAACGTAGAATGGATTTTTCAACATAATTTTCTTATTTTATTGTTATATTCTTTAACCTGAAAAGAATGCCAATACATTTCTTACAATATATATTTTTATTATCATATATGATGTCATATGTTCAATTGGAACAGCAATCTATGATTTATGTCAATATTTCGGAAGATTAGCCTTAGTAGTCCGGTGAAGCTGTGAAGACCCTGCAGGGTCAATAGCGTAGTCAGTACGAGAAAAAAAAAGTCAAAAGAAGTATAACTTCAAAAACACGTCCAGTAGTTTTGACGTGATTTAACCTCAAAAATTCTATATTTTTGTTATGTATACTAGTTTTGCTTGCAGTTTCTCTCGCGTTACTGTAATTCTAACCTGTCCCTGGATCTATCTTTTCTTTGGAAATATCCTACGTTATATTCTTTTTTATACAAGCATGTATTATTTTTTCCTGGTGATTGGTTACCAAGTTAAGGCGTAAAAAACGTCATTAGTAATTATAACATTAGTAACGACAGAGATAGATAGTATACTTATGCGTAAAATACATTATAATTGAGTGTAGAGGTAAGGAGCACGAACTCTCTGTATGGAAAAGTGTCTGTCAAAATGCGTTAAATTATGGTGGCGCTACAGTAGCAACAGGGTTAATTATTGTACAACTCTTTCAAAATCAAAAATAATTTATTCAGTTTAGGCCCTAATTAGGCACGTCGTAATCAGGCATATATCGTAATATAGGTATAATTAGGCAATTATAAACGTCAAAACTACCACCGGTTCGGAAAACAACCCGGTCATCGAGAAGAACCGGCAAGAAACTCGATCTGGTACATTTTTTTAACATATATATTTCCAATACATCATACAATTTCGGTAGATGCACAGAAAAGAGTCGATTCCAGACATCACCATCGTTCACATATTGATCCACTCTATAATAGCCTTTTGACACCAAAACCCACTTTGACGTGGCGCTTAAACTTACAGTCCAGCAAATCGGTAACGACCAGTTTGTTACTATTTGTTCTGTATTTAGATTATGCCGGTCTTTTACAAAATGCTGTTTTTCAAAGTTTTTACAAACATTCAATTTTGAAGAATGTATTGGGATAGTAGAGTTAAGATACCGAATTCCTGGAACTTCGTTTTTAATAGTCTGCGATGTCCCATATTATATATTATTCGTACTGCCCGTTTTTGTAATAAACATATTGAGACATTAAGCTATGGAAGTAAGCGAAGTCGACTAACCTAGCAGTGACAATATCTGTAAGCTGGCGAATCTTACTTATTGCGAATGCAGCAGAATTTAATCTGCTCGTAATTTTTCAATAGGATATATAAAAGTAAACATTCCAAAATCACTAAACGTATTATTTAAAGTTCACGCAACTTCACACTCCACGTTTTCTTACAGCAGTTATTTTAGTTTATATTAACAAGCTTATTTCGGAATATCCATAACCTATGCCTACGCTAGCGCCATTTTGAAGGTTTTTGGAACCATTATTTCCCCTATCCTCTACCTTCTATATACGCTACAAAACTCTCGTTAGATAAAATGGTTAACACTCACCATAGCCACCTTGTCTTTATGAGCCCATAAACGATTCAACATGTAGGCGCCGAAATTGAGATTCGACGGCACGTCGCAGCATTTCGGCCCGTAAACGTAGAATGGATTTTTCAACATAATTTTCGAATTTTATTGTTATATTCTTTAACCTGAAAAGAATGCCAATGCAATTCTTACAATATATATTGTTATTATGATATATGGTGTCATATGTTCAGTTGGAACAGCAATCTGATTTATGTCAATATTTCGGAAGATTTTCCTAAATCTCTACCATGTTCTATTTCACTCACTTACTTTTTATACTACGTGAATGTTTAGACAGTAGCAATATTTTTGGAGGACACTCTGCACCTGATTCTCGTTCCAAATCAATTTAAAAAATAGGTGCTTAATATTTGACCTAATTATCTAGAAACATACAAAAATTATACTCAATCCTCTAAGCGTCTATGTTAAAGCACAGTGTCAATAACCGTCGGGTGAAATGAAAGTGAATTGAAAGTGAAGCCAACCAACTAACAAAGGAGCTTCAACAAACTAAAGGACTTATTGCCCGCTTTATTATCGTAAGTTATTAACTCCGAGCCGCCGCTCGTAGGTTACATCAGCGGTCATTCAACCTAAGTTTATTTAAGTTATGATCCATACTTTTGAAATTATTAGAACAAACTTTACCTAAGGTTCTCTTTCTTGTCTATTAATATTTGTTTTGATATTACTATTTTATGTGTTAAATGTGACCATGAAGTGTCATATCCTAGAATACTGCCAGTGCCTAACCTTTCACCTGTTATATATATTTTTTGTAGGACGGCAAAATGACTGCACTATGCCTGATGGTAAGCATAGAACAATCCAAAAACAATGGCGACCACCGAGTGACACAGTATCCATCGCCGGGCGCCGCTGTCATGCCGGCTTGCGAAAGGCTGGATATGCACAGGCTGATCCCGAAACGCGACCCGCAGAAGCGAATCACTATGACGGGCTTTTTCGCCATACACATGGTGGTTGCGACCCAGTCAGGCTGTAGAACCCTACCACCCCGCTTTCGCCATTACCTCGTTCGTTGTTCAGCCGGGTGCACCACGTGCAGGTGAGGTTGGCTTGGATGTATCGTCCTTTATTAATACGTACCATTAACCTAACGTTTTCTGTCATACAAACCTTAGTCCTGGTTACAAACATAAGAAAAAATGTTCTACATATATAAATGTTGTTTTGTTTTTATTGAAATGACACTTCTAATGCGACTTCCAACAAGGTTGCGTTAAACGTTTAACGCTACCATGGAGGGGGTATGAAGGCATTGTTGCGTTAAATGTTCAACGCTTCTGGGGAGGGGGAACAGCTATCACTACGGCCTAACTTTTTTGATGTGTGTATATTGAAGTATACGGAACTGTCAGACAAATCAGAATAAAGATTTTGGTGAAAATCATAGGTACAATAAAACTGCAACAACTTACTTATTTACGGTCAGTGAATTAACTAAATGATAACAAAACGAGTATGGCAGGAAGTCGATCTCAGAGAGTAACAAGTATAAATAATAGTTAAAAAAACTAAAAAACACGCTTTCATAGAAAATCCAACTAGTTTCACTTCATCCGCGCGGAGGGACACCACGCACTATTTTTTTTAAATAGATAAGCATTTAATCACAACACTTGATAACATGACGTAACTAAAGTATAATACCGATACACACTTCTGTGATAATGATATGCTAAGGCCATACTAAAACGACTAGTTCCAAAGTACAATTTTCGGAATAAACACTTTGATATTGGTGATTTAACTTAAACGAATGATTTGTACCAGAGAATTAAACCTTATTTTAGCCTTTTAGTTTAATTATATTGAAGTATCAGACCAGAACTGTCAGACAAATCAGAATAAAGATTTTGGTGAAAATCATACAATAAAACTGCAACAACGTACTTATTACGGTCAGTGAATTAACTAAATTATAACAAAACGAGTATGACAGGATGCCGATCTCAGAGAATAACAAAAATAAATAATAGTTAAAAAACACGCTTTCATAAATAATCCAACTTAAAAACAGAAAATAAAATTTAATAAATTTGGATTAAGAATAGTGTAAATTAGAAATAAATGTATATTATTGTAAAAAGTGACAAAAAAATGATAAAATGATATCTGGAGGTGCTGATATTTTACACTATTCTTAATCCAAATTTATTAAATTTTATTTTCTGTTTTTTAGTTGGATTTTTTTATGAAAGCGTGTTTTTTAGTATTTTTTAACTATTATTTATTTTACATTTTTTAGTTAAAAAAATTTTAACTTTTTTTTTCGGATTATTGTATTGTCATCGACCTTTGACAGGTGTGCAAAGTTTGAATTAAATCTGATCGTTGAAAGTAGGACAACATCGAGTTCAAAGGGGTCGGTTAAAAACATACATACATACATACAGGTGAAGCTAATAAAAGCGTGGTAAAAAAAAGTGGCATTTAGGTTGAGATATCTAGGGCGCGCACGAACTTTGCATCTACTTAACCGAGTAATGAAAAACTTGGTGATTATGCGAATAGATAGTGGCAAAATAGGATGGCGGAAGAGTCAAAATGGCATGCGACCTCTGGATCAAGAGAATAATAAAAATAGTTGTTGCTATTGTATCAATAGTTGTTAACATTGAAGGAGGTTGAAGGTTAGCATTGACCTCGTTTGATATATTATTATAGCTATAAATAAGCGTAGATAAAACAGTTCAGCAGCTCTTTGTCCTCTGTTTATCAACCGATTTTCTTATTGTTTTATTTAATAGCTATTAAAACTAGTTTAAGTGTTATCAGTAAAAAAAAATAGAAAATAGTTTTTTTTTTACTTACCAACGATGACTCAAAACCTTTATTTACATGTCTCTATTCTTCACGATACTTATGTTTACTAATTTGCAATATTTTTACTCTATTTGGCAACAAAATCTCGGTAGTATTAAATTTTAAAAGATTAATTAATTAACAATACAGTTACGTCACTATTTATGGTTATTTAACACTAACGTTATAAATAAGAACCACAGAATAGGTAATAGAATATTTTGACATCTATCAAAAATATATTGCATATAATAATTAGTGCGTTCCACTTGACGTTCACAACGCCCAGAATAGCCTTTTAGTCGTTCCACTTGGCGATCACGATCGTTGTGGTCGCGATGAAAACATTATTAGTGACATCATGACATACGTTCCCGCGAAGCTCACAATGACCCATGCCTGGAGGTGGGTCGATGTGAGCGTTAAGAAAATTGGCGAGATTTTCAAAACTCAAAACAATGAAGATGGCTTCCATAAAAGTTTAATTATCTGATGCGGTAAGAGATATTTATATTAAATAGTATATTGTATTTAATGAATTAATCAAATTGACATTTATATGCAATATATTATTTATATATTTTTGTAGGTGGTAGAGTGTCGCTGAAGCTATTAATGGTTTCAGCATGAATGGGCCAGCTCGACAGGGGTAGTACTACCCTCTCACAGAAAACCGACGTGAAGTATTAGTGCTTGCATTGTCGCGTTTCGTTCGGTTAGTGAGATCGCCGGTGGCCCACCTCCCCTCCACTTCCCGCTTCCCTTACTCCCCCCAAGACAGGTTGCCAACGCACTTGCGTATCACCTGGTTTTGCAAATGTCTATGGACGGTGGTGATCACTTAACATCAGGTTGTCATCCAGTTGTCCGTTTGCCTCCTATCATATAAAAAAAAAGATAACGTTAAATTCTATTTAAAAATCTTTTGAACCGTTAAACGATATGAAGAAATGAATTTGAATCAATTAATATTTTTTTATTAAACCATAAAGTACATTTTATATTACCGTATTGAATAAAGGTTTAATGAAAGAAAAATGCCTCTGTACAATGTTATAACTTAGTTCAATAATATATACACTTTTCAATAAATATCCTACTGTCGCTGCAAATACATTTTGGTTTTATTTGAATTTAAATTAATGAAGTACGTCACTAAAATTATTATTATTTTCCAATATACTTAAATCAATTTACATAATAATTATTAAAATTTACTGTTAAGACTTACAATTCGTAACTTAGCCTTTTAAAGCTTTTGCTTTATTTTTCCTAGATCGTCATTTGTATTATTTACCTGAACGCTCAAAACGCTCCTTAATGCATTCCACTTGAGTATACGATTGTAACGCTCAAGACTAAGTGGAACGGAAAAACTCGCGGTTGTGAGCGTGATCGTCGCGATTGCTAAGTGGAACGCACTAAATACTGCTACTAACTATATGAGGTATAATGGTAAGGAAAACCATGAGTAACCATGTCATTAAGCGTAATATTTAAAATTCAATCACACTTCATACTTTTTCACAGCGGTTATTTTAGGATATATTTACAATATCATTTCGGACTGACCTTTGCAAATGCTAGCTCCATTTTGGAGGGCTTGGAACTATTATTTAGTGTTTACTGCTGCACGCTTTTTCAACATGTCCCACATATGAGTACATAAGTCCCACATAGGTCACTCAACTCATCTCAAAGGAAAATACAGAATAGATATGTGTAATTATAGTTACCAGTGGTCGAAATTCGACTATAATTCATTTTTACATTCAATAAGACCAAAGAGAATAATCATTATTTCAGTGGTTTCCTAAATGTACTAAAGATAAATTATTTATCAATGAATTATCAATGTATATTATGAATTTATATTTTATAATATTATAAAATTAACCTACAATTTGACCAGTTAATTTCAAAGGGTTATGTAAGGTACGGAACGTAAGTCATGTTAAAAATTATTGAATGTAGGATGAAAAAAGGTAATTGGAACGTAAGAGTAATGAAGGATGGCGAAACGTCATTTTCATTTACATGGTGTGTATACGTTGTGTGTCATTCAAGCAGTAATGTGTGTAATGTTTATTTTATTTAATGTAATGTATCTCTAATGCATGAAAAAATAACTTCATGCACTTTATTTTCATTTACATGTGTGTGTATGTTGTGTGTCATTCAAGCAGAAGTGTGTGTAATATTTATTTTATTTAATGTAATGTATTTCTAATGTATGAAAAAATAACTTCATGCACTTCTCCTACATACAAACTTTAACTATGCCAAATTTCACGTTCATCCGTTCGCGTATTTCGCTTAAAAATGGCTACACAGTTTTCGTTTCGCGTATAAATATGTAGATTTTTATAACTCACCTTTGATACTGTATCCTGTTTCGTTGTTATTAGCGTTGCCAACTTTCAAAACAAAATCAATCCGGCAAATGTACGTATGATTCCACGCTCTAATTGTTTGTAAAAACATGCAACAGGTTATATTATCAATTTAAAACTGAAGGAGTATTCATGTTTATCAAACTACGTAAACGTTGCGAATAGGAGTGTATTTGACAGATAAAATGTGTAATTATTCTATTGATAGTGGTATTTGCATATCAAATAAGCGTTTAATAGCTTTTAACGACGTGGAATTATCAATATTACGTACATTAAAATAAGGTCGCTATTTAAATTTCTAACTTAAATTACATAATTCTTTAGGCTTTATATTATAGACCTTTTTCATTAGGTTGTTACGAATACAGTTGTTTTGAAATAATTTTACCTATAAGACGTAAAATAAACCCGGTATCAATATTTCGTAAATCAAATCAAAAGCCGAGTACTACGATACTTCGTCTGAGTGGAACCTCATGTAAAAAAAAACAGTGATTAATAAAATCATCTGAATGTATTAAGTCCATTTACTTGTATACTTTTGTCTCGTACTTAAGTCGCGTCGTCATTAAAAGTACAATAACTTTTGATAGAATGGACCGATTTTAATAAAACCAAAACTAAATGTTACTCGAGGATATGCTTTGTTTTTTTTTTTTGAACTGACTACGCTATTGACCAAGCAAGGTCTTAACAGCAGCTTCACCGGACTACTATGGCGAGCGCTTAAGGCAATCAGCCATTTATTTTGACAACTACCTCAAGGGTGCGCGGCACACCTCGGCTTTGGAATGGAATGGTTTTATCGTGAACGCAGTACTTTAGCAGTGATGCGTGATCAAACAAACAGACATACAGTTCCAAAAATGATTGAAATGTATTTTATTACTTATTTACATTTTTATGTATATAGCACACCTATGTATAGTATAGATAGAATAACTTTTCACTCAGCGAATTACGAAGGCTACAGCCGAAGGGTGCAAAACAACACTTTACTGTATATATTTGAATATAATTAAAATTATAATTTAAGTTATAATTAAACTACTACTAGAGAGGTGACGACCGATTGATGTTAGAATCCGAAGTGTCCTCCTTGGGCACGATGCCTCAGTTGTAACCTAAATATGCTGAGCAAATGCTTCAGCGCCTCGTGGCTAGGTGGTGTCGCAACAGCGGACAGTGAGTTGCATGTGTTACAGCGTTAGCTCTTTAGGCTCGTGCGATGTTTATCTGGGCCACCGCCTAGTCATCGATCTAAGCGGCACGTGGAGTGTAACAAACGGATATTGATTTAGTTTTCACTATTGTTTAGAGTATTACTTTCGTAGTGTTTGTATGTGTAACCATCTAATTCATGCTTTTTCCTCTGCAAGTACTCTCTGTCACTCTTGTAACATTATATTTTATGTAGAAAGGAAGAAGAAATTGATACTAAAAAAAAACTCGAACTAATCACCATCATCTTTCTTATTTTTACCCCACCTAAGTAGGGCCGGCACTGCGTTATTTTCCTCTTCCACGTCCATAGAGGATCTATATGTGAACGACGCCCCTATCTGTGAACCCACCAATGACGAATGGTTTTGCCAAAAGAAACAATCTATGTTTGTCAAAATATGTATGATGAATAGATAAAACCAGATTAGGCCTCCCTCGGCAGCAGCTCAAGCCTAGGTCCGTTTCCTCGGCGTGGAGCCCTTAAGTACGCTGCTCGCGCGATACAGTGACACAAAATCTTACATCATACTGCAATAACATTACACTTGTCACCTCCACACACGTGCTTTCGCATGAAAGTGTTCCACGTTTTTTATTTTTGTTTTTCCCTTATCGAAGTGAAATAGTTTAGAAAAATTATCCGACACAAAATACGTATAAGAGAATATAAAGATAAATATATACATATGAATATGTAGCTTAGGTTGGCTCAAATTGGTCGCGAATTGCATGAGTCAGGCAACAACCCATGCCGAGGTGTGCCGTACACCCTTGAACGACTTGTCAAATAAAATCGGCTGAGTGCCTTAAGCGCTCGCCTTAGTAGTCCAGTCAATAGGGTAGTCACTTTGAAAAAAAAAGAAATAATAAACGAGATCGAGTTTCTTGCCGGTTCCTCTCGATGAGTCGTTTGTTTGTCCGAACCGGTGGTAGTTTTGACGTTCATAAGCGTCTTCTTAGGGCCTAAATTGTATAAAGTATTCTTGATTTGATTTTAAATTCAATTGTAAATCTTTGGATATTAATAATGCCTAGCTAAACTCAGCATCCTTTGTTTGTTTTTTTAACGTGGAGAGAAAATCCATCATGGACTGTCAGGCCCCCGGGGGAGGGCCTGAGCTGAGTCAACCGTCAACTGCGTGCTGGGACGCAGCTGGCGGTACCTTTTGGCGACTTTAACCGACTCCAACTTCAAGGCAAACCGTACGCCGCACTATAGGAGTGTCGCGGGGGAGCGTGAGCGTGACACCCCCGGCGGCAGGCGCTTTCACGCCACTCCCGGCTGAGGCAGCCCGGATGCGAAACTGCCCCCCAGCCCGCCGAGCCCGTGCAATGGGAGGTCAGGGCCCCCGCCCCTTCCCCCCTGGGTTCAGCCTAAACTCAGCATCCTAAGCGAACCACTTCAGATCAGATGTATTTTTTTATGCGTGATATTGTCAGGACAAGGTTTAGATGAAGGAAAGTATTGGAAAAATTATAAAGACAAGCATCCACTTGTATTCACAAAACTTAAAAAATCGCCATATAAAAATCAATGTGTGAGTGAATAAGACAGAAGAAATTAGCTTCACTTGCCATAAAATCATATATCATACTGCAAGGAAAGATTTGGTTTCATTTGCTTCGAATTAGGTACACCCAGGGGAAGCCGGAACATGTTGCTAGTAAAATATTTTATTTTTAGAGGCTCCCTGACGGCTTCATGATTGGAAGATAAAACGTTATCAGTGATAAGACACGTTAGCAAAATAAATGTTGTAAATTACTCATGATAAAGAATCGTACCCGTAAATCGACATAATCTTATATTCTCTGTAGGATATATTGTTTCAGGTGTCTTGGATTAAGTAATAGAATACATTTCAATCATTTTTAGAAATGTCTGTCTGTTTGTCTGAACGCCCATCACTGCTAAAGTGTTGCATTCACGATAAAGCCTCACCAAGAAAATTATAAAGCATATCCTCGAGTAACATTTAGTATTGGTTTCATTAAAATCGGTCCACTCTATCAAAAGTTATTGTAATTTTAATGGCGCCGCGACTTAAGTATGAGAGAAAAGTACATAAGCAAATGGACTAAATACGTTCAGATTTTGTAGTCCGGTGAAGCTGTTAAGACCTTGCTTAGTCAATAGCGTAGTCAGATAGAAAAAAAAAATGTTCAGATGACTTTATTAGTAATTGTTTTGTACATCAGCTTCCACGTGGACGAAGTCGCGGCCATAGCTAGCTGTTAAATATAACTGTATGTACGGAACTCGAGTCTGTTATCATCTATCTATATATAATGAAAATATACCTCCTTCGAGGATCCATCGTACTAAAACTACTGAACGAATACGTTTATGTCAATTCGATACATAATTTTTCGTGGATACTATTTTTTGGATTACATTAACCCTGTGGCCTTTCTTAGAAATTTCATTGATACAAAGCGATACAGGCGAGTCTCTCAGTTATTTATGAAATACTAGCCGGCACGGCAGACGTTGTCCCGCCCTGATTCTTAAATAATCCTAGACAAATTATATCCCAAAACCTTCCTCGTGAATCCGTCTATCCACTGGTGAAAACCGGACGAAAATCCGTTCAGTAGTGTTTGAGTTTATCGCGAACAGACAGACACAGACAGACGCAGTAGAGGACTTTGTTTTATAGAAAGAAAGAAATAAATACTTTATTGTTGGAACAACTATACAATTAAATTAAACTACAAAAACTAATTAAACCGAAAAAAAAACATTTTAAAAATGAAATATAGATGTCCAACAATTGGCGAATACATTCAACAAAAATCTGCAATACTGTAAGTAGTACTGTAGCGCTGATTTTCGATGGGAGCCTAATGTGCAATGAAAAGTAAATTTTCAAAAAAAAAGTATTAACCGACTTCAATATCAATCAAAAACCCATAAGGCACTAAAAAGCTGAAAATAAATAGTTTATCAAATTAAATAAAACATATGAATATGTGTGCTACCTAGAGATGTATTGGAAGTCGGTGCCACATTGGAAGTAACAGCTTTCAAATAAAAAAAGAATAATCAAAATCGGTTCACCCAGTCCAAAGTTATGAGGTAACAAACATAAAAAAAAAAAAAACAGACGAATTGATAACCTCCTCCTTTTTTTGAAGTCGGTTAAAAATAAAAGTCAATAATATTATATTCAATTTAGTTTTTGAGAAATCACTAATGAACATCAAAACATTACCACCGTTTCGGAAGTCAGTGCGGTAAATTGGGATCAGGACAATGAGCCAGACAGTGAGCCATGTGTAGATTATTTAGTGTAATTTGTTAGTTGTAAGTTATATTAGAGTTACACGAAATTATAATGCGTTAGATATAAGTTTTTATGTAAAAAAGACTGTTGGCGTCGTTAAGAACGGATGCGGTAAAAAATACACGGTTCGCGCTACATATGGTATTGAAAAAATATAGCCCGTTGTCTATGGTGTCGCCGGCTCGAAAGGATTAGTATCTGAAACATGTAGAATGTGGGACATATAGGCGGAGAGCGCTCATTGGCTGATCGGAGCGAAGAGCGCGAACGGACTCCTAAAACACAACAGAGTTCGAATTATTATTTTAACTACAAACAAGTCTACATCACTTTAACATTAATTAGTGTATGTCTTTCGTGTTATCTTTGAATACCGAGGCCATACGCCATATTGCAAACGACTTACTTCCGTGAGCGCAACAAAAACACATCCTTTCAGTCAACCTAGCGTTCCGTTATTACCTAATAATTTCACGCATTGTACCTATCCAAAGTTTCATAATGATTGGTTTATTAGTTAAGGAGTGTAAGCATAAAAAACAAATACACTCCTATTTATAATATTACTGTAGCAGGGTCAAATCTGTACATTAAATATTTTTTGAAAATTTTGATAGGGGTAGGCTTTGTTGTCGATATAGAAGCCAAAAATAACCCTTTTAAAATTTTTGTCTGTCTGCCTGTCGCTGTGAACGCGCATCACTCTGAAAGTACTGAACCGATTTTGACGAAAGATCCATTAAAATGTCATTAAGACGAAAAGCACGTTGTCAGATAAAAAAAGTTATTCGTCAAACTGCAAAACGTTTTTTTTTTAAAGTAAGGTCTTAAGAATCAAAATGAAACGGTAATTTCAGAAGCAGAATGTTTCCTTCCATGAGTCATGCAAAAAAGATAGGGAGAGTTGAGAAAAAAACACTATTTAGACTTAATGAATATCTTTAGTTTACTTTCATTCATAATAGATTCAGCCAGTTGAATGCAATTCTATTAAAATACTAATATTAGTTTTCAATAGAGTTTGATTAAAACTGTATTTCCAGTTATATCCGCTGCGCAACCTGTTAATTGACCAATTAGAACGCTTCGATAATGAATCATAATAATTAACCACAACACTATTTCGATAAAATTAGGAACGGCTTTCCGAACGGAGCGGCCGCAGCGCTCTTGCGCAATCTTATGAGAGCTTTATGTGAAGTTGTACTTTTAGAAGCAAGTAATCTTTCATGACCACTTCGATGGGCTTGATGAAGTTTTTATTACTACGCTTTAAATACACTTACTACAGACAGATTATGAAGATGGCACTTAATCCGTATGTGTCTTGTCAAGACTTAAAACCAATAAGTGGTGAAGTTATAAAAAAACACAGTACATGTATGTGGAAATTAAAAAGAAAAACAGTTTTGAATTGAAAATATCTTTAGCCCCATTGTGATTTCAACCTCAACGAAAAAACGACCGTATAAAGATCCGAACATATACATTTATAGGACTAGCTGTGCCCGCGACTTCGTAAGCGTGGAACCTAACGCAAAAAAAACAGTCTTTCGTTTACTGTGCTTTAGATATTATTTATAAATTACATATCATATTTTTATTAGAGATTTTTATTTATGATTTTGAAACATTCTTCATTGGTGCTCCGATGTTATTTATGTGATGATATATAGCGTATAACCTTCCTCGATAAATGCACTATCTAATATTGTAAAATATTTACAAATCGGACCAGAAGTTCCTGAGATTAGCGCGTTCAAGCAAACTCTTCAGCTTTATAATTGTAATAGATTAACAGTGCGAGAGAATGAGATAATAAAATTGTTCTATAGCTTAAATAACATTAATTTGTTCATACTTTATTATTTATGTGTTACTTAAACTATTTTGCGGAATTATGTATAAATAGTAATCGCTTTGACTTATATAGATGGGCCTTTAAAAGGCAAGATGTCTGTGATATCTAGGCACTTCTTATATAACAAGTATTGTAAGGCGAAGCTCTGGCCAAATAAATAGTGACAGTATTATGAAGTGTTTATTCCTGACTGCATCGACACTATACGTGATTAGTGTAATAATAACAAGAATGTAAATCTAACGTATCCGTACAAATACAGAGAAAGAGAGAATGGTATCAACAAAACATATAACAGAGTCAAGCAGTGTCGGCAACGTAAAAAAGTGAAAACTCAAAACAATGGAATATCTATGTTCTCTTTTGAATTTTGAAATGAATTATTTAAGACTAGCGGGCTCGACGGATGTTATCCCTTTTTTACGTTGCCGACACTGCTTGACTCTGTTATATGTTTTGTTGATACCATTCTCTCTTTCTCTGTATTTGTACGGATACGTTAGATTTACATTCTTGTTATTATTACACTAATCACGTATAGTGTCGATGCAGTCAGGAATAAACACTTCATAATACTGTCACTATTTATTTGGCCAGAGCTTCGCCTTACAATACTTGTTATATAAGAAGTGCCTAGATATCACAGACATCTTGCCTTTTAAAGGTCCATCTATATAAGTCAAAGCGATTACTATTTATACATAATTCCGCAAAATAGTTTAAGTAACACATAAATAATAAAGTATTGAACAATTAATGTTATTTAAGCTATAGAACAATTTTATATAATTATCCTTATTTATGTATCTCAAATGTGTTGACTAATCTGTGTCGACATGTAGATAAGCGACATCTAGCCTTTCATGGCCGAACTATGAAGTCAAAGAATATACTATTTGATATAACGATCAAACTAATGATTCAATTCTATATAATGATATTCTTATTTAAGTCTTATTAACATTATATAATAATAATAATTATTCTTATTTATGTATCTTTATTATGGTGGCGCTAGTTTCAATGCGTCTCTTAATATGGTGGCGCTAATATCAATGTTCCGGTCGTGTTGTAGTCTCGTCTCTTGAATGTGATGCAGCGGCACCGGAGGCGGGTGCTAACAGTATAGATGCGATAGTTTGTTTGTTCATGGAATTAAAAACATTTTTTTTAAATATTTTAATTACGTTAACAGCAATAAAACACAATAATGTATTATAATATTGTTTATTTATTACAGAGTTTTATGTGATTTCGGCGCATGCGCATTCGCAATCACGCCAAATAGCTGTAGGTGTCCTTCTCGCCTTCAGTTCGTTCCAGGTATTCCTTCTCGATCAGTATATCGATGCATTTCTGTCAAACAAAACATTTTTTTCTATACATACACACACAATCGTTATCATTACATAGTATAAAACAAAGTCCCCTGCCGCGTCTGTCTGTCTGTCTGTTCGCGATAAACTAAAAAACTACTCAACGGATTTTTATGCGGTTTTCACCAGTAGGTACAGTGATTCATGAGGAACGTTTTGATATATCCGTCTGTCTGTCAAAGGTTTTTATATAATCAGGGCAGGACAAAGTCTGCCGGGCCCGCTAGTCTATACTAATATTATAAAGAGGTAGAGTTTGTGAATTTGTGAGTTTGTGACGTTGTAAGGGGTAATCTCAGGAACTACTGGTCCGATTTGGAAAATTCTTTCAGTGTTATATAGCTCATTTATCAGG
>MU160085.1:24077-39944 GCA_015888305.1 Antheraea pernyi | reverse complement strand
TGTCAAAATTAATTGTCATCCACCATCTTTTGTTATCAAACTTGCCAAAAAAATTATATAACAGTGCCATCTAGAGAGTGGATTGATAACCAAAAATAGACGAGCCTTTTCCATACAAATCCGATTCTGAGAAGTGAAAATAGTGTGGTCGTAACTTGACTGACAGCTATAAAAGGCGAGTCTGTCGAGTCATTAAAAAAAAAAAGTCATAAAAAACATTCTTGCTCGGTCGTCTCTGTGGAAGGTTGTATCCGTGAGTTCTTTCCAAGTTACATTGTTATTTCTATTTTTCTGTTTTTGTGATTTAATTGTTGATGCGAGTTTTCGTATAGAGATATGCAATTGTGTTATTTTTTTATATAAATCCATTTCTGGTAATATGCAATTGTGTTATTTTTTTATATAAATCCATTTCTGGTATTCAAATATCGGAAGCTGGATTTATTTTTAGAATTCGATTTACTTCTGGTATTTCTAACAATATTATATCCGTTATTTAGTTAGTTTACTATCCTAATTCTATCTAATATTAATACGACTGTGGGTTTGTCTGTTTCGCTTTCACTTACTCTTGAATTATGAACGTAATATTTTTTTATATGTAAATTAAATATAGAGGATATAGAGGTTTTTATATCTTATTCACAATCTTATGTTATATGGCTCTATTTCTAACATTGGTGGTGTTTTACGTAATATAGTTTGGTTATTGTGCACCAGTGAAGTGGATCGGAAATAATATCATGGAACATGGATTCAGACTTGACACAAAAACTCCATGGAAAGTTCCAACAAGACGACCAGGATCTTGTTAGTTCATTGAAATGATCGCAGGACACTTGTAATATCATTCATTACCTACTCTACGACGGCAGTAATAATCTACTAGATTATTATTATTATTTGGTATAACACACTAGCAGCTAATAAGCTGATGCGTGTGTATTAAATAACTTGGAGATATCTTCGTGGTCCAAACTATTCTTTTAAAGAGTTTATAGTGGGAGCCATCACAACTTTCTCCGGTAGTTTATTCCATGCTGTGACCACTCTATTAGGCAAGAAGTGCTTGACTGGGTTTCTTTTTGCTAACGTTTCACAAAGTTTTAAGGGATGTCCACGTAAATGTTTATTGTCATTGAGCTTGTAAATATCTTTAAGGCTGGGCACATTGTAATAACCAGTGAGGATTTTATATGTTTCGATTAACCTGCCCCTTTGCCTACGCTGTTCTAATGTGGTAAGGCCAAGGTTTTTGAGGCGCCGTTCATAGGGTAAATTACGTATTGCGTATACCATCTTGGTAGCCCTTCTCTGTACATTTTGATTTTTGCTTTGATTGAAGATTGCTTGCAAAAAAACAAAATGTCTGGCGATGCCACTGTGTCATTATTAACTCTACCGTTGTCTGTGCATTTTTTCTATCAATATTCTCTCTGTATGATTTAAAATGATTATAAACTATTTTCAAAAGCACTTTTTTTATTTTATTTTATAAATATTGTCTATAAAAGTCGGCCCTACAGTTTTCTATAAACAAACTAATTTAAAGCGCCATCTGTTCGAGACTGATGAAACTTACGATTAATAACAATAATCAACATTGACAATCATTTATTTGCTAATTAAAAAATATCGAGGACATTAATCGAAATATAAATTATCCTGTCGATCGTGTTGGCCCAAATTATACATAAATGCCTACTTTGATGAAGATCGGTTGAGTTGTTTCGTAAATCGTCGTGGACAAACAACACTTGATTTATATACAGCGTGAAAGGTTAGTCAGTTGCAATATTTTAACAGGATAATCATTAGTCGATTCTCGTTCTAAATCAATTTAAAAAATATGTGCTTAATATTTAGTTTATTTAGCTTAGTTTACGTAACGCGCCAGTGTGCGTGCTACGACGCCCCTCCCGCTACCGGCACCGCACGTCGCCGCCAAACTGTGTCTCATTTAGTTCGTTCGTTTAAAGGGATAGTTTACATTACGTAAAGGTGGTAGAGCCGCGCTGAAGCTATTACTGGTTTCAATCATGAACGAGTCAGCTCGCCCTCGGTACTACCACCCAACCCACAGAAACACCCACGTGAAGTAACAGTGCTTACATTGTTGCGTTTCGTTCGGTCAGTGAGAGCACCGGAGGACCACTTCCCCCAACCCTCTCCCTCCAAACGCAGACTGGCACCGCACTGGCGACTGCCCTGGTGTTATTAGTGTCTATGGACGACGGTGATCACTTACCATCAGGTGACCTGACTTCGTTTGCCACTTACAATATAAAAAAAGATTATTCACCCCGGATGAGCCCTCTCGATTCCCCTTCACTTTCGTTCATTAAGTTCCCTACTTTTAAAAGTCTTAGAACAAACTTTAACTAAGGCTCTCTTTGTTGTTTATTAGTATTTGTTTTGATATTATTATTTTATATGTTAAATGTGACCATAAAGTGTCATACCCTAGAATACTACATTTAACCTATCACCTGGTATATTAAGATTTGACCATAGAACAATCTTTCATTATACTAAACTGATCAAAATCCTAAACTTACCCCCTCAGTTACTCAACCGATCTTCGTGGAATTTTGCTAACACATTGTCAGGTATAAAAAAAATATATATACATGGTAACCCCGCATTACACATTCTCAGGGATATAGAAAAGAACATAATAGAGGGTTTGAAACGATGATGGTTTAGTTGATAGCGTGTTGGGTTCGTGTGAGTGATACGTCGAGGATAAAGTAGTGGGCGGACAATGTACTAGTTGTGAGTATATAACTGTAACAAGTATCGGCACAAAGTTTTGAATGAGACGACTTGAATTAATTACAACTTGTACACATAAGAAATCGTATTTTAATCTAATCACAATAAACCCAAAACAAGGTTTATTTAGAAAACTGAGTGCAGTTGCTAGAACATAAGTGCTTTACAACAGATTTTCAACTTGAAGGTGGTTATAGCTAGGCTATTTTTAAAGCCCTACCACAATAACATTTTGAAGGTGGTAGAGCCATTCTGAAGCTATTATTGGTTTCAGCATGAATGGGTCGGCTCGTCCGGGGTACTACCAACCGACCCATAGAAAACCGACGTGAAGTAACAGTGCTTGCATTGTTGCGTTTCGTTCGGTCAGTGAGAGCGCCGGAGGCCCACTTTCCTTCCCCCTTCCCCTCCCCTAAAAACAGGCTAGCAACGCACTTGCGACTCCTCTGGTGTTGCAAGTGTCTATGGACGGTGGTGATCACTTACCGTCAGGTGACCCACCTGTTCGTTTGCCACCTATGATATAAAAAAAACACGGTTTTATTATGCTATTTATCTTCACCGAATACTCCGATTGATTGTGGTATTCGAGTACACTCGCATCATTAAAGTTTCTACGTTTACCTGTTCTTGAAGCAGTTGGTCAGCAGTTCACCCTTGCTCATGTTGTACAACCAGTTGAGTTTCCGTCCTGAATGCTGGGACGAGTAGAAGGTCGTGAACCTGTGCACTGACCGCTCCAGCTGTTACACAGAATATTTATATACTAACGCGCTGATCTCATGAATTGCTGTTCCGATTTGAAAGCATATTTCAGTATTAGATAGCTCATTTATCGAGGAAGGCTATATCATTCCGCTAAAACCAATAGAATAGGGGTAAAAATGTATAATGTTTCAAAATCGTTTCTTTTCCTTTTGAGAGCTTCTACTCTGTGTCAGTTACTCAAAATCGTTTCTTTTTCCTTTTGAGAGCTTCCACTTCGTGTCAGTTACTATTCCACGCGGACGAAGTCGCAGGCAGAGACTAGCTATGGATATGTGTAGTGTATTTAAACAATTTAATTTACAAGTTATTTATAGTAATTTCAAACGAAGGTCACCTCTGTGGGCAGTTGGAAGGATGAAGATTGCTGGAACGGCCAAGATCCCGAAGATAAAACTTGGATGCTGAAGTCGATATGAAGTGGTTGCTCGGAACTGTTCGCCATGTGTTTGCGGAAGTTTTCGTTCAGGTCCTTAGACACTCCTATATCCTAAAACGAAATTAATTTACATTTAATCAGTCAAAATAACAATTTCATCAGTCAAGCGTGAGTCAAGTTCACGCATCAAAGTTATATATATGATGTCCTTTTACTCTACCTAATGTTCTTTTACACTACATAATGTTCTTTTACGCCATTGATTTTTATGCCATGTAAATCATTTTTGTTAAATAAAGACTTTATTATTACTATATATTATTTACACTTCATAATATCCTTTTACACTACATACTGTCCTTTTACACTATATAATGTCCTTTTACTGTATATAATGTCCTTATACACTATATGTCCTTTTACAATATATATTATTCTTCGATATGAAGTGGTTGCTCGGAACTGTTCGCCATGTTTTTGCGGAAGTTTTCGTTCAGGTCCTTAGACACTCCTATATCCTAAAACGAAATTTATTTACATTTAATCAGTAAAAATAACAATTTCATCAGTTAACATATTATCCTATTACATTACAAAATGTCCTTTTACACCACATAATATCCTTTTACATTACATAATGTCCTTTTACACTATATAATATCCTGTTACTCTAATATAATGTCCTTATACACTATATGTCCTTTTACAATATATATTATTCTTTTACGCTACAAATGTACTTTTACACTACATAATGTACTTTTACACTACATAATGTACTTTTACACTAAACAATGTCCTTTTACACTACATAATGTACTTTTACACTACATAATATCCTTTTACACTACATAATGTCCTTTTACACTACATAATGAGTATTCTAAAGCATAAAACTTTGTGAAACAAATAGGTTTCTAGTCACTTTATCATTTTTAAATTTTAATATTATTTCTTATGCTATTCGGATATTATAAAGTTTTCACGTATAAAATACGTTATATTTCTTAGGGCTTATTTAAAATAATAACAAAACTATCAATTATTTGTAAACAAGTTTTATGCTGGAACACATTTTCGCTAGTGTAAAAAATTGATAACACAAATTCGATCATGAATGAAGGAGGGCAAAATACATTTAAAAGTAAAACATACTTGGAACATCCTTTGCAATTTGCTCGTATACTCGAAACCGCATGCCTGCTTCAATTTTGAGATCATCGACGCCTGAAATTTATAAAATAATTCAATAAATCACTCGTAGAGTGTGCTTTTTCTATTTCTAACAACAGAAAATAGAAAACCAGTAAGGTGGAAAAAAACCAATATTAAAATAATAATACTATAAAGATGGAGTGTTTGTTTGTTTGTTTTAGTTGAACGCGCTAATCTCAGGAACTATTGATCTGATTTGAGATTTTTTTTTTATGTCATAGGTGGCAAACGAACAGGTGGGTCACCTGATGTTAAGTGATCACCACCGTCCATGGACACTAACAACACCAGAGGAGTCGCAAGTGCGTTGCCACCCTTTGGGGGGAAGGGTTAGGGGAGGGAGAGGGAGCGGAGAGAGGAGGGGAAGGGAGGTGGGCATCCGGCGCTCTCACTGACCGAACGAAACGCAACAATGCAAGCACTGTTACTTCACGTCGGTTTTCTATGAGAGGGTGGTACTACCCCGGACGAGCCGACCCATTCATGCTGAAACCAGTAATAGTTTCAGCGTGGCTCTACCACCGTAAAAACAATTCAAATTCAATGTTAGATAGCTCATTTATCGAGGGAGGCTATAGGCTATACATCATCACGCTAACGGAGTTATATGAAATAAATGAATGATATTAGCAAATATGAAATAAATGAATGAGTGTCAGCGTTAACGGAAGCATGACAATGCCCAGTCAATCCGCCCGTATCTAAGATTTTATCTATGACAGTGTGGCGTTACACTATTACTTTACGTATGTGTGCGTTATGGTGCCATTTGTTTTGTCATAACATGATTTACATATCGTATCTAGACCTTTTTACTTATAATATCATTGGAAATAAAGACAATCAATTACGCGATAACTGGAGTCGGTAGGCTATTTGTTATTAACCTCTAATATAGCCTTCCAATCATAATTAATTGGAATTACTTTTGTACCGGCGATTGTTACTATCTTAAGCAATTTAGAAACCATTGTATTTTAAACAACACAAGGAAATTTAACAATTTTTTTTTTCATTGTATCACGGCATAACGACTGAACTGTGCCTGATGGTAAACACACTACAATCCAAAAACAACGGCGACCAACGAATGACACACTATCCATCGTCGATCACCGCTGTCATGCCGGCCTACGAAAAGCTGAATATGCACAGGCTGATCCTGAAACGCGACCCGCAGAAGCGAATCACTATGACGGGCTTTTTCGCCATATACATGGTGGTTGCGATCCAGTCAGGCTGTAAAACCCTACCACCCCGCTATCGCCATTGCCTCGTTCGTTATTCAGCAGGGTGCACCACGTGCACGTGAGGTTGGCTTGGGTGTCTCAAGTCTTAGATGTTATTCGACACCCCTTACACCCAAAATTACAAACAATATTAAAAATTAACTATACCTCAGCGTCGTCATTAGCCGACATGTGTTGGACGAGCCGCTTGGCGAGCATTTTGCTGTAGAACTTTTGGAACACGTCCTTATCTTCTATATATTTGAAGACAACCATCTATGGAACACGATTTATTATATCGACTTGTATATTTAATCATTTTAATATCGATTAATAAATCTTAATTCATCAAGATAATCGATTTAAAATTAAATCGAATCGTCTAGATCATATTAATAACGAGAATATGATTTATATCGATATCAACTCAAACATATAGGATTTAGCTATATTGATTACTTAGAATTAATTCATCGAGAGAATCGATTTAAATTAATATGGAATCGTCTACATCATATTCATAACACTAACATTATATATATTAAAATCAAAGGTATAGGATTTAACCATTTTAATATCGATTAGAGTTAATCAATCGAGAGAATCGATTTAAAAGTAAATCGAATCGTCTAGGTCATATTCATAACAATAATGTAATTTATACCAATATTGAATTAAGAGTATATAACCTTAACATAAACGCGTAGAGGATTGTGTATAATTTTTGTATTTTTCTAAATAATTAGGTCAAATATTAAGCACCTATTTTTATAATTGATTTAAGACAAGAATCGAGTACAGAGTATCATCCATAAATATTGCTACTGTCTAAACATTCAGACTGTATAACTCGGCACTTACGACTTGGTTGAGCGTGTCTTCCAGTTCCGCTTCCTCGGGATTCTTACTAGACTTCTTCAACAGGAGGTCACAATACTTGGCGAGCAGTTCTGGACTCTTCGACGAGGAGTTTGCCGCTTTTGTGACCGCGTTCGCTGTTTACAGAGATTAGTTTTTTTTAAAGTGAATACTTTCTTCGTCGCCTTGAGCACTTTTTTGGGTGAATAAAAACAATGTAACTCGCGTCATCGTCACCGAACGCTTTCCATGAGCTATATGTACACTGTGTATATATGTACACTAGCGCTAACTGCTGTCCGCGTAAATATATACTTATCTAGCTATTTGCTAACTAAGGGAGAAATTTTTTTTAAAACAGTTTTAAGTTCAACCTAACTACTGAAGTTATACTACTTTTGGCGCGTTAGGGAAAAATGATGAGTAAATTTTTACAATGCGCGCGCACACCGTCACGAGAAACCGGCACCCTGAAGTTAGCTACAGTCAACTTTTTCTATTGTTAGTATCGTTTTTTCTACAAACGTAGAAAAAGGCGAAAGATAAAAATGTTGAAAAGATTTCTATCTTGTTACGCCACAGAAGTATAACGTCTAACGCGTGTACATAACTATACACACACTTTAAAAAAAAATCTAAATCTACGTTTTCTGTTCTACCTTGAAAGGGTTGTTATATTGATCCAATGCGTGGCTATAGGCTTGTTCTCGAAGTATGTATGGGCATAATTACGTAATTATATGTACATAAATATAATCACACTTTTTTTTCTGGCCTATATAAATATACGAGCGGACCCGGCGGACTTTATTTCGGTCTGATAATAAAACTAAACCTTATGACATATTACTTAATTAATGTACCAGTGAAGTTTGTTTTAACCGCATGAAAAATAGTCATTTTTGATTTTATCGCAAACAGACAGACAGACAGACGTGGTAGAGTTATTGCCTTTATGGCGGTTACATTCCGGTCCCCTATCGCCATCTTTAAGTTATAATCCACAATATAGACTTATCTAGCTATTTGTTTACTAAGGGAGAAAACTTTTTTAAAACAGTTTTAAGTTCAACCTAACTACTGAAGTTATACTACTTTTGGCGTGTTAGGGAAAAATGATGAGTAAATTTTTACAATGCGCGCGCACACCGTCACGAGACATCGACACCCTGAAGTTGGCTACAGTCAACTTTTTCTATTGTTAGTGTCGTTTTTTCTACAAACGTAGAATAAGGCGAAAGATAAAAATTTTGAAAAGATTTCTATCTTGTTACGCCAAAGAAGTGTAACTTCTAACGCGTGTACCTAAGTACACAATTTTTTTTTTTCTAACATATATATAAATAAAAACTAAAACTGAAGACCGCGTGAAAATCGTTCGCGTTGAGTAGTTGCTTTTGATTTTATCGCGAACAGACAGACAGAGAGACAGACGTGGCAGAGGATTTTGTTTGATAATACGTAGTGATTAGAAGTTGGGATTGATTAATGGTATAAGTACCTAGAATCTGGTAATTACGAGTGATACATACTGTTTATGAATCGTCCACAGGCTTTATCGAGTGCGGTCACAAAACCGGACTCGTTGTGGAAAGCGACCAACACCAACGCGTTGTACTTCTTGTGGACCTCCAGCATCGTCGTCACGTAGACCTTCGGGTCCTGGAAACGTTAACATTAGGTTATTTACCGAGTTGGTTTTAAGAAGTAAAAAATTTTTTTTTTGTCGAACTGACTACGCTATTGACCTAACAAGGTCTTAACAGCTTCACCGGACTACTAATCGCTTAAGGCACTCAGCCGATTTTATTTTGACAACTAGCTCAAGGGTGCACGGCACACCTCGGCTTGGGTAACTTGTAATTCACGACCTATCTGATCTAACCTAAGCTTAGCCTACATATTCATACATATACTATATGTATTTTGTATCGGATAATTTTTCTAAACGGTTTCTGTTTAATAAGGGAAAAACAAAAATAAAAGCCCTTCCACTTGCATGAGTAAGCGTGTATGCGTGCACGTGTGTGGAGGTGATATGTGTAATGTTGTCGCAGTGATGTAAGATTTTGTGTCACTGTATCGCGCGAGCAGCGTACTCAAGGGCTCCACCACGCCGAGGGAACGGACCTAGGCTTGAGCCGTTGCCGAGGAAGAGTCTGGTAATTACGAGTATACATACTGTTTATGAATCGTCCACAGGCTTTATCGAGTGCGGTCACAAAACCGGACTCGTTGTGGAAAGCGACCAACACCAACGCGTTGTACTTCTTGTGGACCTCCAGCATCGTCGTCACGTAGACCTTCGGGTCCTGGAAACGTTAACATTAGGTTATTTACCGAATTGGTTTTTTTTTTTCGAACTGACTACTCTTTTGACCTAACAAGGTCTTAACAGCTTCACCGGACTATTAATGCGAGCGCTTAAGACACTCAGCCGATTTTATTTTGACAACTAGCTCAAGGGTGCACGGCACACCTCGGCTTGGGTAACTTGTAATTCACGACCTATCTGATCTAACCTAAGCTTAGCCTACATATTAATACATATACGAGTTATCGAAACATATATGTGTACCAAGCATACATACCTCAACAACTCTTATATGTGTTTTGTGTTGGATAATTTTTCTAAACGGTTTCTGTTTAATAAGGGGAAAACAAAAATAAAAACCCTTCCACTTTCATGTGTAAGCGTGTGTGTGTACACGTGTGTGGAGGTGATATGTGTAATGTTGTTGCAGTGATGTAAGATTTTGGAAGTAGAACTTCTTTAGGCGCGACTAGGAGGTAATTGGACGACAATGCAACGGAAGTCCGTTACGGCAATATGGCGTCATGTTTCTGTACCATCCGGTTAGACAATAATTAAACATAACCAAAGCTTCTATTAAATCATAATTAATGTAATTCGTTACTTATCGCAGTAATCTGTTCGAGCTTTTCTATATTTTATTTACTTTAGAACAAAGAGTTATTTAAGTTCCGAATTAGATGATAGATGGCACTACAGATAATGAAGCTTTGATTTAATTTGTTACTTACTTACATTGACACCAGATGGGAGCACGGTCGCGCACTCATATATACATAATTAATTCTATTGTATGATTTTTATTATAATTCCATTTAAGACATTTTTTTTTCAAACATTTTTTATTGATTTGTGTATAAACTATTTATTGACAAAATCAAAAATATTTAAAAAGGCTTTACTTCAATCGCGTGTGCCGGTTACACGTACTCATTTTTTTTACTTGGGTATCATTCAAGTCGTTAGTTTATAGTCTAGAAATATTTACAAACAATTACGGATTTTCATCATTGACATATAAAAACCCAAGACGCACGCACAGTCTCGAATAAAAGTAGCGCTCAAAACTGTCCCGCAAAAACTCTCCAATATACATACGTGGTTATAGTTATGCGATAAACTTATGATTTAAGGTTTTTTTACAAGGACGCAAGCAACGCGAGACTATTTGAAATGAGTGCATAATCCAAAATTATGCACCCATTTTTATGTACCCGCTGTGAGACGTTAAGTGTGCATCTTGGGTTTTTGCATATCAATGATTTTCATACACACACTCATTCCCTTTAACCATCTTAGGGATTGAATTTACAAAAAAACGAGTGTGCTTTAAACCACACGACTGAAGTAAAACACAGTATTCTAAAATATAATACTTTATGGTTCCATTTAACATATATAATAACAATATCAAAACAAATATTAATAAATAACAAAGAGAACCTAAGTTAAAGTTTGTTCTAAGACTTTCACCGGTGTCCAAAGTTGTAGGGGGCGACCCGAAGTTAATAGCCTTCCATAATCAAACGGACAATAAACCCTTTTGTTTTGTTCCTGACGATCCCACGTTCATTTTCAAGTGAAAGTGATATCACCCGACGGTCATTGACACTGTACTTTAACATAGACGCGTAGAGGATTGCGTATAACTTTTGTATATTTCTAGATAATTAGGTTCAATATTAGGCACCTATTTTTTTAATTAATTTAGAATGAGAATCGAGTGCAGAGTATCCTCCATAAATATTGCTACTGTCTAAACATTCAGACTGTATAATACAAATTTTTAATATATCAGTGATCCGTTATTCATAAGGTCTTATTCTGTTACATAATCGTTTGTATTGTATTGTGTTATCTTGTTACCGTAGTTTGTTTGCAATAAATTTATTTCTACACCAGACTTTGTATATGGGATGAATTGGATTGTAATTCGTTTTAAATTTTGTAAAAAAAAAATTAGCTTAATACTTACAGTGTGTGCACATTCGCCGCACTTGTCGATGGCTTGCAGCCCCTGGGCGTGGATGTGCTGTTCCAGGAGGCGACGTAACTCACAAAGTCCATCCGGGATACGAGCCACCAGGTTGTACATACGTCCCAAGTCTGTATTCTTATCACCATCCAACAGTTTCTATAAAAAAAAAATGATATCCATCACATCAACCTGTAAAAGACCCAATATTTATAGCAATGCTTTGATATGTCAGGTATTTTTTTGAAGAGAAACGTTCTAGACAAAATTGACATATTCAAAATACAGGCACTCTATGAAGGTTTTTTTTAATTCATTGTAGGCAAACGAACACGTAGGTCCCCTGATGTGAATTGATCACCATCGCCCATAGACACTTGCAACACCAGCGGAGTCGTCGCAAGTGCGTTGCAAGCCCGTGTTGGGAGGAGGAGGGAGATGGGAGATGGGACGGGGAAAGGAGGCGAGGTGTTCCTACGGCTCTCTCACTGACCGAACGAAACGCAACAATGCAAGCACTGTTACTTCACGTCGGTTTTCTGTGAGAGGGTGGTCTGCTGTACTACCCCGGGCGAGCCGACCCATTTATGCTGAAAGCAGTAGTAGCTTCAGCGTGGCACTGCCATCTACAAATATGTATCTCACTAAAGTGCATATTTATGGTTAGCTCAGCTCGCTTAATAAGTTTAGTTAAAATCCGTGTCACTGCATTAAAGGTAACGAGTTCGAGGTTCGGCCAAATTGGCACCCTTGAGCTTGTTGCAATTGACCTGAATAACTTAAGCACTCCCCTAAAAACCCTGTCTTATAACAATAGAACTTGAACATAAATTAAGTACTTAAAGATATATATCTTTATATATAAATTTCTTCTGTACGTGTGTATATCACTGAACTCCTCCTAAACGGTTGGACCGATTTTAATAAAACTTTGTGTGCGTGTTCCAATGGATCCGAGAATGGTTTAGATTCACAATTGGACCCGGTAGGTGGCGTTGCGGTTGACTTTTAGGATTTTTTTTGTCAAATATATATATATGCTAGTGGACCTGGCAGATGTTGTCCTGCCTTGATATTAATAAAAAAAACTAAAATTCAACTGCGTCCAATTGTGAATCTTAACCATTCTCGGATCCACTGGAGCACGCACACAAAATTTCATCAAAACGTGTCCAGCCGTTTAGGAGGAGTTCAGTGACATACACACGTACAGAATAAATTTATATTTTATATTAACGGTGGCAATCGAACAGGCGGATCACCTGATGGTAAGTGAACATCGCCGTCCATAGACACTAGCAACACCAGGGGAGTCGCAAGTGAGTTGCCAGCCTGTGTTTGGGGGGAGGAGGTGGGGAGGAGTGGGTAGGGTAGGGAGTGCACTGCTGCGTTTTGTTAGGTCAGTGAAAGCGCCGGAGGCTCCCATCCACTCTCTCCCTCCCCACTCCCCACTATGTAACGTAACTCATGTAAATTTAAAATATTGATTGTAGGCTGAAAAAAGGTAACTGGAACGTAGGAGTAAAATGAAGGATGGCGAAACGTCATTTTCATTTACATGTGTGTATATGTTGTGCATTATTCAAGCATTAGTGTGTGTAATGTATATTTCAATTAATTTAATGTGTGCACTTCTCCTCCATATAAACTTTAACTATGCCAAATTTCACGTCCATCAGTTCGCACAATTCGCTTAAAAAGGGGTACAAAGTTTTCGCTTCACGTAATTTTGACGTTTCACATCTACCAGTCGTCTCGCGACGGCTCACAATTTGTTTTTCATGTGAAACATCTATAGGCGAAGGGTAAACCCGATTGTTGGCGTGGCGACGTAAAACACGAACTTTGCACTATTAATGAAATACTCAAAAACATTTGCAACCCTATCTGTATACACGATAAGATTCAAATCGTTTTGTCTGCCACTCGTTATAACTAGTGTTACGCAGCACGCCTCGCCGACTTAGCGCCCTTTGATAAATGCCGCTAAAAACATCGCGTCTGGGTCTAGTTGTATTTTTGTATTTAATAAGAATTAATATTTATGTATCATTAATTTATGGAACAAATTTGTAATATTTTATCTTTTCATTTTGCCATAGCTGATTCCTGTCGCAAGCTGTTCTTTTAGGCATATAACTTATGCAAAACAATTTCGATGATTCACATCTGCCAGGCGTCCCGTGACGGCTCAATTTATTTTCATGTACGAGTACAGAATATTTTTTCTAATAACTTTTTAATAACATACGGACGTTACAATATGTACTCACTTGGAACTCAGCGTGGAATATTTCTAGATGTTTCTCGATGAGCACTCTATCGCAAGTCTTGGCTAACCGTTCCATAGTTGTCTCGTGCAGATACACCTGCACGCGTCTCTGCTCCTCCTGGAGCCGTTGTTCCGCCTGCAACAAAAAAACATTAATTTACTTATCTTAATATATAAAAATCCATTGTCATGTTAGTCCACGATGAAGTCCGAAATTGCTCAACCGATCTACATGATTTGCTGGCAACGTAATTGCGACTCCTCTGGTGTTGCAAGTGTCTATGGACGGTGGTGATCACTTAACCAGGTGACCAACCTGTTCGTTCGCCTCCAATGATATATAAAAAAAAATAAAAAAACATGAATATTTGACATTTAGGTATAACTAGCTTCTGTCCGCTACTAGGTCACAAGTAACGGTAGCTCTCAAAAGGAAAAAAAACCCGATTTTGAAACATTCTTCATTGGTGCTCCCCGCTTCTATTGGTCTTAGCGTGATGATATTATAGCCTATAAGCCTTTCTCAATAAATAAGCTATCTAACACTGAAATAACTTTTCAAATTGGACTAGTAGCTCCTGAGATTGGCGCGTACAATCAAACAACTAGACAAACAAGCTTTATGATATTAGTATACTCGTAGATTACTAGTTTTCTCTCATACTTACCTTAAGCCGTCATTCAAATTACAATAACTTTTGATAGAGTGGACCGATTTTAATGAAACATGGACTAAGTTACTCCTCAAGGATATGCTTTTATTTGTATGGTTTTTGTTGTGAACCCAGTATTTTAGCAGTGATATAGCGTGTTCAAACAAACAGAAAGACAGAGAGACAGACATTTCTAAAAATGATTGAAATGTATTTTATTACATGTTCCTAGACACCTACAATAATTACGAAAAAGTACAGACACATTTCATTTAAATTCTTAGTATATGTATAGATTTGATCCAAATTGAGAGAGAGGATAAATTATATATTTTATAGGTTTACGACGGTGTGAATTGGATTTTATGAAACGAAAAAGAGATAGCTATAAATGGTATGTATATAGGTTTTAGGCTGTGATAGAACAAGATAGCATATTCTTAATTTACTGAAATATACACAGAGAGATTTTTTTAATTTGCATTTATTTTTCTATTATAGTTTTCCCCTTTTATATTTTTATAATGGTTTATTTATTATATCTAATGTTGTATTACTGTTAGTGAGAAAAATCTGAAACCACGAACCCTGAAAAAAAAAACCCCAGAAAATGCAGTCCTCGGGAATAGTCTAAATTTGGATAGTTTTCTGTTACATAAAAATGGCAATATAACAAGCAAACCATAATCCTTCAAGAACTTCGTTTTTTCTTCAAGAACTTCGTTTTTAACCGGAACGAACAATTGTAAGGCTAAAAGAGCCCATCAGACTTCGTAACTATATAATAATAATCATAAATACAGTGCTACAACAAAATAATTCTGAGGGTTGATGTCAGGCAGGCGGCCGATCGTAAAAATTAATCATATACCACAACATGACAAACATGTTGTACCGACCCTACTTATGTGGGATAAGGGTAAGAAGAAGAAGATACAGAGAGAGAGAAAGAAACGTTGAAATCTATAGCACATTATTTCCTGTTGGACCGTAATGACTATTGGCCACTTTTTTTTTAATTATTCCAAGTTGTGTATTAGAGGAGTAACCCTGTAACGGAATACATGATGAAGGTAATTGAATACTGTAATAAAAAAATAATACACAACTTGGAATAATTAAAAAAAAAGTGGCCAATAGTCATTACGGTCCAACAGGAAATAATGTGCTATAGATTTCAACGTTTCTTTCTCTCTCTCTGTATCTTCTTCTTCTTACCCTTATCCCACATAAGTAGGGTCGGTACAACATGTTTGTCATGTTGTGGTATATGATTAATTTTTACGATCGGCCGCCTGCCTGACATCAACCCTCAGAATTATTTTGTTGTAGCACTGTATTTATGATTATTATTATATAGTTACGAAGTCTGATGGGCTCTTTTAGCCTTACAATTGTTCGTTCCGGTTAAAAACGAAGTTCTTGAAGATTA